>APFE031400974.1:212333-230175 GCA_000404065.3 Pinus taeda
GGACTGCTATAAATAGGAAGGGACCTAGAAATGCTATTTTTAGAACTTTCTATTTTTAGTAGTTTCACCTCTCACCCAATGTGGCCAATGACCTCACTAGCCAAACTGCTATTTTTAGCGGGTCTATTTTTAGCACATTCTAAATTTAGCATTTCTCATTGCACATTTTTCAACACTCCCTCTCAACAAGAAAGGCTTTCTCTCGAACCCGATCCTGTAACTCTGGAATGTTCTGCATGCAACACATCTACCCGGTCCACTTGCTCCAACAACACTTGGAACAAAAATACTCCCAACTAACCACTCTGTTGGGCTAGGAACATACTCTGATGCTGAAGCTCTACCTGCTGCTAACAAGTGCTCCCTCTTGGACATCTGCGCTACTGCAACATCTCCATGCATCTCACACCACTACACACCTCTCTGTGCCACCTAGCACTGTGCAAAATACTTGTGCCTCTCGCATTGTTGCAGCCTACTAGCTATGAGCTGTCCTAGGATTCCCTGCACTATCGCTCTCTCTGCCGCTCCATCTACATCTGTCTCTACCCAATCAGTCAATTCCTGCTACTCTACATCGAGGCTCCCATAGCAAGGTCTCATCCAAGACATTGGGTACCTCAAGGATCCTGCCCCTCCTCCTTGGGACGATCACTCTATATCACCCCACCTCCTACCTGGAGGTATAGCTACATGTGATCCCTCTACCCACCTGGCTTGAAGTTTCCCCCTACTAGAGGTCTCTGCATGAGTAGATGTCTCTACTTGATCTCCTCTCAGCTTCTCCTGTTGTGGCTGCTCCACAACCTCTTGAAGCTGCTGCAGCAATCGTGGCTCCTCCACAATCATCTGAGACTTCTTCTGGCTCTGCATGTTGAGAGGTAATATATCCTCCCTCTCAACCACCAAGTCTCTAACCTTTGCATTGCTCCTCAAGGCTTTGCATGCATCTTGTACCTTAAGTGCATGCAGGTTCTTGGCTAGCACACCAATCTATTTCCAGTTTCCCGTCGTCACGAAATTTTCTAGAAAAGGAGCTGATTTTAAATTAGCGATATCTCCCTCATCTGAACTCCGATTCAACCGATTTTTTTTTTGGGTATTTTCCACAAGGAATCCAAATCTGCTATTTATTTCTAAAAATTTTGTACATAAATTTTCATATCTTCTCTGCAAAATCTCAGCCTAAAACTCAAAACTTTGAAATCTCCTCTCAGTATATTGTTCTTGCTTGATCACCTGTGCTCCGATACCATTTAGAATTTTGTAGAATTTTTTCTACAAATTAGCTAACTCTGATACCATGTAGAAATGTTTCTACAAATCAGCTAGCTCCAACACTATGTAGAAATTTCTCACCTGTAGATCACCTGGTAATGCAATGTACTAAGGCAAAACACATGATCTAATTCTACAAAAAATTTAGCGGAAGCTTAATCAACCATGAGCAACATCAATAAGAACACATATAACTGATATGGAGAAATCAATCACACATAACATAGAATAAATATCCAAGGGAAAGCACCAGCCTAAAACCCCATCTCTGTATTATCATACAAGTGGAAGTATGTCTGGATTACACAAAGCCTTAGCTCGGAAGCTATCTAGCTCTCAGTACAATCCCTCTGCTGCTCATAGACAGTCAAAGGCTTCTCACAAACCTTCTCATCTACTCTCCAAGCTTCCTATTTCTATGCATAGTTTTTCCTAGGTCCTTTAGCTGCAACCTGTGTGATTCTCACCTCACACACAACACTAACCTTTGTAATAACTACACAAACCTGAAGGAGATAAATCCTCATTATGGATGAGCTTCCTTTATAGGAAAAATATTCATCCAACTGATAGTACACTGTCCCTTATTTGATCTCAACTGGGTCTCTGACAGAACTGACATGCAACAGTTATCCATGAGTGAATTCTCAATTATCTAAAATAATAGTTGTCACATGCATGCAAGCATTAGCAAACTATATTTTATTATTTTAACAACTTGTTAAAATAATCTAACTGGACTTGACTAGTTAGAACTAGGTCAACTGATTCTCTCATTATAGAACTCATACTTATTTCCTCAAGCAATGGAGGAAATTAAGGATAAATTCCTCAATCAGCGGGGCAACTCATGTGCATGCTCACAAAGACTTCAAATTTGAATTTCCTTAACTAATTAACTCAACTGAATTAATTAATTAATATTTTCAATTGCTGTTAAGACCAAAATTAATTTTACTTCCTATAAATAGACTAAGGACTACTATAAATAGGAAGGGACCTAGAAATGCTATTTTTAGAACTTTCTATTTTTAGCAGTTTCACCTCTCACTCAATATGGCCAATGACCTCACTGGCCAAACTGCTATTTTTAGACATGCTATCTAGTAGGTCTATTTTTAGCACATTCTAAATTTTGCATTTCTTGCTGCACACTTTTCAACAGTTTTGTCCATGGAATTCGCTTATATTATTTTTCGTCAAGCTAGAGATAATGGCAAGGATTGGTCTATGAAATTTGTGGCTCCAAAGATCTTGTGAAAATGGTCTATTTGTGAATAACATAACTTAGGATAACTCATGACAGTGGTCTAGGAAAAGCATAGCTCCGAGAGAGATTGTGATAGTGGTTTATCTTTGAATGACACAGATAGAGAGATATCATGATAGTGGTATGCACAAAACATAGCTCCACGAGAGCTTGTGAAAGGGTAAAGCTCATGATAGTAGTCTATAGTAACTTTGAAATCCTATGGAAGTTGTTCTATCCATATTGTATCTTGGACAACTTGGTGGTAATGGGAGTCGAGGGTTGATGCTAATGCCTCTAATAACCAATGGTAGTCAGTGTTGGTTCTATGAGAAAATGGTGGAGATCAGCCCACAAAAATTGATTGAAGTATTGATCAAAGGAGTGAGTCCCAACTAGGAACTCTTGCAAGCCAGTGGCAGTGGTTATTTCATGGAATTCATGTGAAGTATTGATCAAAGGAACTAATCTCCCTGAGGTCCTTTTATTAAAAGGTCATGAGCCAATTCAACATCCATGTTATGGTCAAAGTTATTTTTTATTCAAGAAATGAGTCCCCTAAGAGGAGCTCCATGAGATGGTTTTCAGGATCAGTCTATCAAAAATATTGTCAGTGGTTGGTTGGAGGATCGATCTTCATCACCATGCAACACTACTAAATCCAACTTATATTATTGGGTGTGAACCAGTGACCATATTGAGTCCCCACTTCTCTAAAGTTGGTTTAGAGCATAAAAAACACAAATTGAAAGGATAATGTGACAAGTTGCATTGAGAAACCTGATTGGTAGGAATTTGTTATTGTACACATGACATCATGGGTTTGACCTCTAAAAGTTGTCAGGTCATATATATATATATATATATGACCTGAAAATTTGTTGAATTCATTGTTGGAATTCGGGCTTTTTGTAGAACGCACCTGGAAAAGGACATTTTGTATAACCCTTAATTTAATATATGGTTTTGAATGGATTTTGGGGGTTTTTGGACTCATTTTAAGTCCAAATTGGATTCTAGAAGAAACGTGGATATTAGGGATCATAGATAGACATTTTGAACGCATTAAAATCCTCATCGACATATATTTTATGACAACAATCTATGTTATCTGGTTTGAGGGCTTGAGAGAAGGTTACAGTTGGTTTTGGGTATTTGGCAGAAATAGGTTCCGAGATGAATTTTATGTGACAGGGTTGATGAGTAGGTTGAAGCAAAGATTTGATAGGGTATGACAAGGCATTGAAAATAGTATGGAAACAACAAGTTATTCATTTTAAATATTTATATTGTTTCAAGAGTAGGTGGATATAGTATGATTTTTTTTAAAAGAGGTCCATAATAAGTTGAAGAAGGGGATGGGTGCCTGCAGTAGGCCAATGCCTGCAAATCTATGTAATGAATTGAAGAAAAGGAGAAGAAGAATTTGTGGTTTTCTCCCATATGGGTTTCCACATAAAAGCTTGTGTCTCCTTGTGTTTATGTGATGCCTTCTTAATGTATTGTTGATGTGATGATAGCTTCATGATGCATTTTTTTATTTATTGATATGTTGCAAATAGTTATAATAATTTTCTATATAATTGTTCATTCGTAAAGAGTTATGAAATGGTAGGATTGTTTCCACACTGATTCAACCCCCCTCTTAGTGTGATTTTTGGTCCAACAAATGGTATCATAGCAGGTTTCCTTCAAGAATAGTTAGCTACTAGAAGGTTGAATCCAAGGGAAGATGGCTACAATCAGAGAAATAAGTAACACCCCAATATTTGATGGATCCAACTATGTTTCTTGGAATATAATGTTGGAGACCTATCTAATTTCATTGGGAGAATATATTTGGGCAATTGTGGAGACCAAATATAAAGTCCTCAATTATATTCTAGCATATGAAAATAATAAGGTACTCTATACATCCAATGCACGTCGAGCATGCTATTTTAAGTGGTTTGGAAAATTCAAAGTTTGTGAAAGTAATGCAATGCAAGTCAACTCATGAGGTATGGAATAAACTCAAAATTTATTATGAAGGGGATACACAAGTAAAAGAAGTTTGGCTACAATATCTCAAGGATCAATTTGAAAGTTTAAAGATGGAAGAAGATGATGATATTGCTCCTATAACAACTACACCCAACTTACCTTATGGGGTGGTGTTAATGTTAATTTGACCCCTCTGGTGCTGTTAGAAGAATTGGATAATAATAATAATAAATTATCTTTTATCCTTTGTCCTTCTAAGGTTTGGATTATTTAACGAAGGTCAACAATCTTCTTCTAGGTCTTATAGATATAGATATAGATATATACTCTGGCCATAAGACCTAGAAGAAGATTGTTGACCTTCGTTAAATAATCCAAACCTTAGAAGGACAAAGGATAAAAGATAATTTATTATTATTATTATCCAATTCTTCTAACAGCACCAGAGGGGTCAGATTAACATTAACACCACCCCATAAGGTAAGTTGGGTGTAGTTGTTATAGGAGCAATATCATCATCTTCTTCCATCTTTAAAATTTCAAATTGATCCTTGAGATATTGTAGCCAAACTTCTTTTACTTGTGTATCCCCTTCATAATAAATTTTGAGTTTATTCCATACCTCATGAGTTGACTTGCATTGCATTACTTTCACAAACTTTGAATTTTCCAAACCACTTAAAATAGCATGCTCGACGTGCATTGGATGTATAGAGTACCTTATTATTTTCATATGCTAGAATATAATTGAGGACTTTATATTTGGTCTCCACAATTGCCCAAATATATGCTCCCAAGGAAATTAGATAGGTCTCCAACATTATATTCCAAGAAACATAGTTGGATCCATCAAATATTGGGGTGTTACTTATTTCTCTGATTGTAGCCATCTTCCCTTGGATTCAACCTTCTAGTAGCTAACTATTCTTGAAGGAAACCTGCTATGATACCATTTGTTGGACCAAAAATCACACTAAGAGGGGGGTTGAATCAGTGTGGAAACAATCCTACCATTTCATAACTCTTTACGAATGAACAATTATATAGAAAATTATTATAACTATTTGCAACATATCAATAAATAAAAAAATGCATCATGAAGCTATCATCACATCAACAATACATTAAGAAGGCATCACATAAACACAAGGAGACACAAGCTTTTATGTGGAAACCCATATGGGAGAAAACCACAAATTCTTCTTCTCCTTTTCTTCAATTCATTACATAGATTTGCAGGCATTGGCCTACTGCAGGCACCCATCCCCTTCTTCAACTTATTATGGACCTCTTTTAAAAAAAATCATACTATATCCACCTACTCTTGAAACAATATAAATATTTAAAATGAATAACTTGTTGTTTCCATACTATTTTCAATGCCTTGTCATACCCTATCAAATCTTTGCTTCAACCTACTCATCAACCCTGTCACATAAAATTCATCTCGGAACCTATTTCTGCCAAATACCCAAAACCAACTGTAACCTTCTCTCAAGCCCTCAAACCAGATAACATAGATTGTTGTCATAAAATATATGTCGATGAGGATTTTAATGCGTTCAAAATGTCTATCTATGATCCCTAATATCCACGTTTCTTCTAGAATCCAATTTGGACTTAAAATGAGTCCAAAAACCCCCAAAATCCATTCAAAACCATATATTAAATTAAGGGTTATACAAAATGTCCTTTTCCAGGTGCGTTCTACAAAAAGCCCGAATTCCAACAATGAATTCAACAAATTTTCAGGTCATATATATATATATATATATGACCTGACAACTTTTAGAGGTCAAACCCATGATGTCATGTGTACAATAACAAATTCCTACCAATCAGGTTTCTCAATGCAACTTGTCACATTATCCTTTCAATTTGTGTTTTTTATGCTCTAAACCAACTTTAGAGAAGTGGGGACTCAATATGGTCATTGGTTCACACCCAATAATATAAGTTGGATTTAGTAGTGTTGCATGGTGATGAGGATCGATCCTCCAACCAACCACTGACAATATTTTTGATAGACTGATCCTGAAAACCATCTCATGGAGCTCCTCTTAGGGGACTCATTTCTTGAATAAAAAAGAACTTTGACCATAACATGGATGTTGAATTAGCTCATGACCTTTTAATAAAAGGACCTCAGGGAGATTAGTTCCTTTGATCAATACTTCACATGAATTCCATGAAATAACCACTGCCACTGGCTTGCAAGAGTTCCTAGTTGGGACTCACTCCTTTGATCAATACTTCAATCAATTTTTGTGGGCTGATCTCCACCATTTTCTCATAGAACCAACACTGACTACCATTGGTTATTAGAGGCATTAGCATCAACCCTCGACTCCCATGGCCAAAGTCTCCTAACCTCACCATATGTGTGTGTGTGTGTGTGTGTGTATGTGTGTGTGTGTGCTCTTGAGCATAGCACAATTACATAAGGATTGGTTGGCATGTTAAAGTAGATCTCTACCTCCATATACTTGCTATGCTCAGAGACCCTCTCCCACTAAATCGACCCGATAATGAATTTAATTTTGATTTTTAAACAAAAGGGGTGTGATGCCATTACCATTGCTCACTCGCACCAATAATGTAATTAGAACCACACTCAGTGCCCCCAACAATGGTGTATATATACACACACACACACACACACACACACACACAACCTCCCTGCATTCAGAGCACTGAGGGGAAACCATGGTTACTAGAACCATTTAATGGGGTCTCCTTCCCTTCAATTCATCACTATAAATTATGCATAGTTTGAGCTATTCAATGCGAACTAAATTCAACAATAAAAACATATGTCAATGCCTTTATCTAGGGTTCTCTATTTCAAACCAGATTACAGTGAAATATAAATAGAATGATTACAAGTGTTACTTGGCTATTGTTTCAATCATTCAACAAAAAATATACATTCATTCATTGGAATTTCATGTATAAATGAACAATTATCTTACCTATTATGGGAATCTAAGTCTGGGACAAGGAATCTCCACCAAACCATAGATAGTTCTAGCCAAAGCTCACTTGTAGCTATCACCCCCCAACTAGATTCCAAAGACTGGAGGGTCTTTGTGAAAGGGATAAAACACCAACTGCTCGCCGAAACAAGGACTCCAGAGGGCTCCTCCTTCCACCCACCTTCCACTCAGCAGTTATCAATGCAAATGGAATCTAGGGGCCACCTACTTCCACCCAAGAGTTTCAAGGGAATCCAGAGAAGTAAGGCTCCACCCTCAACTGAAACACATTGGTTCCACCCACTTTAGGGAATCCAAATCCCACTGCAAAATTCAAACAAAAAGAAGGATTCAAAATTCCTCCCTCTATGAATCCAAGGAATAACCCTCTACCCCAATCATCAAGTAAATCTAGAGAAATCCCATATCCACCCTATGGCTATACAGGGAATCGAGAGGCCATTGATCTTCACCCTAGAGAAATATTCTTCATCCAATATTTCCAACCAAATAGAGATCATTTTCTTCTCTTCTCCTCTATGAAATTCCTTGTTGTTTCTTCTCCTCTACTACTAAATATTTATCCTTGAATGAATGAGTCAAACTCTCTCTTTTCCTTCTTTTACATGAGATTTGACTATCGCCATCCTAGATACCATCACTGTAAATCTTCATAAATTTCTTGTCCTCCCTACCTTGTGAGTGTTCTCCAAGGAAACATAATCTTCTTACTTCTCATGTAGTCCCATTTAATTCATAAAACTAGTTCATTAAACACACCAATCAACCATTAATGGTTTGTTAAAACAATTCATATTTTCCTGCATAAGGAAACCTTGACTGCCCCAAGAAAGAAAACTCCTCAGCTATGTAATACATGTCCCTATGACTCAACCCATTTTAATCCTCTTGTAAAAATATTTACATTGCATTTATCATAAGGAAACCAGAGTGAAGATCTCTCTTGGGTTCCTCGAGTAGACAATGTTGTCAACTCTATTGTAGGCATTAGTGAAGAAGTCAAAGATGGAGTTCTTTGAAAAGTATTAATATCTCTTCCACAAATATTTTATCCCAAAGTATTAGCCCTTGAATAACTGACAGATGTGGATAAAATGACTATGGATATTCTTCATGGAACACTCTCATCATATGAACTAAGAATAAAGGAGGACAAAACAGGAGTCATGGAAGCAACATTTCAAGTGGCCAAAAAAGAAAAAAATGATGAAGATTAAGCATACTCTAAAATTTATGAACAAGAAGACAAGTTTGTTTGAAGTTTGAAAAGAGGAACCAACAAATTCAAAGGTAAGCTCCCTTTTAAGTGCTTTGAATGTGGAAGGATAGGACACTATGCTTCTAAGTGCCCATATGCTAAGATGAATGATAGTGACGATGAATCAAAATTCAAGTCTAAGCATCAAAAGAATAAGCAAGTTAACAAGAAGAATAATTTATACTCAAAAGAACAAAGTGACAATGAAAGCAATAAGAGTGCGACCAATGATGAAAGGAGTGAAATGTTACTCATTACTAAAACAAAAGAACCTGGAGTTGAAATAGTTTATGAAGGATAACTTAGAAGTGTTGTAAATGAAATAAGTATTCTTAGAAAGATGGAAATTCAAATAATGCATCAGGGTCAAGACAAAAATCTAAATGAAGGCACCATTATTAATCTCAATTTCATACTAGAAGTAGCTAAAAGGGTAACAGGAGTTTTTGTCAGAACAACTAAATGAGAAGGAATAAATTTGTCTAGGAATGGAGGAAAAAGTTTTCCTCTTGAGAGAAGAATTTGGGCAGCTCAAATCAAAGTTTCACAAAGGGACTAAATCTCTAGATCATATTCTTAGCATGAAAATGCCCCCCCCCCCCCCCACCATTAAATAGGTCTTGGATATCAATAAAATAGTGAGCCACCCAAGACAAAAGGTCTATTAGGCGCATCAAATGAAGGTCTTCCTAAAAGGCTCGATCAAATATTCATTGCATCCAGTAGAAAATCCCTTGAATATCCAAAGCAAATGATGAATAAAACCAAACATTTTCATTTCAATGACTCTCAGGATAATGTCAAGAAGTAGGAAAGTATAAAAAATGAAAGAAGCTAGAATGGAGGAAAGGAATCTACCATGACAAAGAATCTTCATAAAGGATATACAAGCAACAATGAAGCATGTGTTGGAAATCAACAAATGAATGTGGCTCCTTCAAGGAATAACTTTAGAAGGCCAAGATCTCCTTCTACATCCAAGTATCAAAATAAGTTCTTTGGTTACTATTTTCATGTATGAAATTTAGGCACAAAGCACAAGATTGAAGGACCTATGATAGAGGATATGATTAGGTGCATTTATGGAGGCATATGGAGCAAATTGGAAGAATACCTAAGGCATTTCCACAAATTTTGTAGCCTAATATAGAATTTTATGTATGTAACAACGAAGGCCATTCAATACGAGATTACAATCTCAACATGACATGGCACAAGAGAGAGGGAATTTCTATCAATCAAAGGTTTAATTTTGTAATATGGATAAGAAGACAAGAAGTACCTCGATTAGATATCACCTCTCAAATCTAATCTCTTGGTGAAGGATTCTTCAATAATATTATTAGTTAAATAAAAAATTGAAGTAATTTTATGAATGTAGAATGAGCACTTTGATATGAGAGTAGCTTGTGAACAGTGACAGGGAAAGATTCCATTTGCTAGCATGACTTGATGATGATATCTTAGATGTAAATTATGGATAGGGCGAGATTCTAGATGGAAAGTAATGATACTAGGTGAATATTATAGCAAGCATGTACTATCAAATAAAGTGGAAGACAAGGGAAACATGGTCTCAAGGGGATAGTTTAAGCAAGTCCATAGGAAAGCATGGGAGAGGCATTGGCAGCATGCTCACAAAGAAAGAATCTATCACACTCAAGAACAATTTCTAGAGTTGTGATAGGCACTTATGCAAACAGTGACAAGTATGGCATACAAGGAGATTCAATTGGATCAAGTACACACATGATTATGTTAATCTTGATTATGGTACACACATGATTATGGTAGAGAGAGTGATGACCCTTTTCCATTGATGTCAAAGGGGGATAGAATGCAAACATTGATACATATTCATACATTGAATTTGGACAAAAGGAGCATAAATATTGGAGAGAATGAAAGAATTGACAAAAGGAAGGAAAGAAAGAAGGAATCATATTCACAGTCATATAGGGGGAGTTCTCAACACTATGATAGGAGGAGTTTGATACATATCAAGGTTTGTCTTATTGAAATCAATGAGCATCAATTTCTGATGGTGTTTCCATTAATGACAACAGGGGCTATTGTTGCGCTAGTAATTCTTTCATTGATGAAAAAAAGTATCATTAATGTCAAAGGAGATGACAAGAAGAAAAAAAGATCATTCATAGGCTAAAGGAGGAAATATGATAGATGGATATCTTTCATACCCTCATTCGGTGAAGTCAAAGGAAGCTTGAAGTTTATTGAGTTTTTGACAAGGTTATGATTTTCTGATGATCCTATAAACAACATGGTTGCATAGTCCTTGTCACGACATCTCCAATGGTTTATCCAACTTTGAAAAAATCCTCCCGGGTGAGAATTTATGGTCGGTTGAATATCAACATCTATTAAGGGCCAAGAACTATGTTAGTTTGTGTAACTTGGATAGGTATTCTAGTCTCATATTGTGTCTATGAGGCTAGAGAACACATTTTCTCCAATACCTAGAAAAGGTTTCACAAGAAAATAACTTGATTAGATTTAATTAAGTAGTTCATTAATTTTCCTAAGTTTAACTTGAGGAAATAACTTAATTAATCAATATTAATTGGGCTAGAGACTTCCGAAAAAGTCATGAGAAGAGGTCAAGATGATCTTAGCCATTGGTTCATATTAGATCATGGTTGTTGATTCGTCAACAAGAGATTATAAGAGGAGATCAATGGGTCACTTGGAGATCATATCACAACACAGAGACATAGACTTGCACTGAGAGAAAAGGTGCAGAGGCAGTGCAAAGACACCAACAATAAGGATTTTTTAGCATGAGAAATTGAGAGATTTCTAGAGGAATTCTTCATGGGATTCCAACATTCCAAGAGAAGCAAATAAAGGTCAACATTAGAGGAATTTTGAGGTCTAAAATGGGCCTCCTATGAAAAGTGTATAACCAAAATAAACTTTATAAGAACCAATAGGATTCAAGATGATGATGTCAACCATGGGTGATGATTCACCATTTTTGGAGTAAAAATGTACAAAGATTAAAAAATAATAGAATAATAAAAATATTTTTTCAATTCATATTTTCAACTTATCTCCCTAAAGTTTTACTCAAATTTCAAATGGGAGTACTCATTGGGGGAAAATTTTAATTCCTTGTCCAAGGATTATCCATGTTGCATACTTTTGATGGACCCTACTACATGAAAAATGATAAATACATGAAAAATGTGATTGCAATCACATTTTTCATGTATTTATCATTTTTCATGTAGCAGGGACCATTAAAAGTATGCAACAAGGGCACTCCTTGGATGAGGAATTAAATTATGCATCCAATGAGTGTTTCTGCTCGAAATTTGAGTAAACCCATAGGGAGATAAGTTGAAAATACGAGTTGAGAAAATAGTTTTGTCTTTTTTCCCTCTAAAATTTTATGATGTCATCTCATCTTATTTTATATTTCCACTATTATTTTATAATTTCCTTAGGAGGCCCATTTTAGACCTCAAAATTCCCCTAATGATTATTCTGCAGAGAGGCCACATTAGCTAGTGTGATTTTGCCAATCCACATAGTTGGCCAGTAGTCTGACTTCCAATTGCAGGAGATAATTATCAGAGGAAGTGCAAGTTTCTCAGTCAAGTTGTATGCGAAAGAATATGTTACGAGAATAATTTTATAAGGTTGTGCAAGTTCCATTTGGGTTTTACACACTTCCAGAGTTGGAAGTGAAAATTGCAGGCAACAGTGTGAGTTACAAGCAAGATGCAGTGAAGCTTTGCAAAAGGAAACTTTGTATTTCCAAATCGATTTTTCCAGTGGAGAAAATTACCAAAGATTTTCTAGTGTGAGTCAAAGAAATTTATGTACTCTCTAATTTTCTAAAGAATTAATAATAAAACCCTCATTTTCATAGATGGTTTTCCCTTTGGGATTTTTCCAAGGACAATTGTCTAAAAATACGAGTGTCCATTCTTTGTGTGTGTGTGCATGATTTTCTCATTCCTGTGGTTATTTATTTTTATGTGAAGTTTCAATTGTGTTTTATTCAATATTTTCCACAAGTATTTTGAAGAAGACAAATAATATGAGATAGGAGAATAACAACCAATAACTACAACAGCATTCAAAATTTCACATGGTATTAGTGCATATCTAAGGGCGAAAGGAATATTTGTGCAGGTATAGGAAGAGAAAATCTTAGGGTTTTTACCCAGTTTGATTTCTTCAATTATTTCTCTAGCTTATTTGAGTTTTCTATATTTCCATATTTTCTAGAGATGTTCGTAAGAGTTTTGAGAGATCAAGACAGGTTGGATGGAGCCTCCAACTTTAGCATGTGGAACTCCAAAATGGCATTCATATTGGATGAGTATGGACTGAAGGAGTATGCGAAGAATTTTATTTCCATACAAACATATCCACAACATTTAGCTACCTATAAAAAGGAGAATGTCAAAGAAAAGAGGATAATCCTTGACAGAGTCGAGGACCATATTGTTTTGCATAATGCTGAGATGGATACAATGAAGCAGATGTGGAATGTCATAGTAAAACTATACCAGAATCCTTCAAAGAATAAGAAAAAAATTCTCAAAGAGAGGTTGAGGACCATAAAGTAGCAGAAAGGAGAAGATGTGACTTCCTACTAACTTTCTAGAGATGAGTTTGCTACAGTAGGAGACAATCCTAGTGGAGATGAGCTAGTGTGCATAACACTTAATGGGTTTTCCAAGGAATGGAGTATGTTCATCCAAGTGATTTCTAGGTAAGATAAACTTCTAGGATAGGATCACCTATGGAGTGACTTCACTTAGGAGCGTCTTAGTCAATGGCACCAATACTAGTGGTAAGGCACCAAAGGTTTAGAGGGAGTAGGAAAATGTCACCCTAGCAGGAAAGGGAAAGTTGAAGAAGGGTTATAGCAAGGGATCTAGCTTAAAAGGAGAGAAGAAGAAGAAGAAGAAGGACCTATAAAAGGTTAAGTTCTATGGTTTTCATGAATTCGACCACTATCATTGTTAGTGATTTTCCTTATAGGAAGAAGGGAAAGATTTAAGTTGCAAATTCAACATATGTAGATGAGCTCTCTAGTAGAATGGAACAAGAATTCACATTATTAGCTTGCCTTTCTAGCTCAACTTCATAGGGTGTTTGGTACATAGGCAATAGAGCATCATACCATATGGCGAGATTTATAGAGTAAACCTCTATCTATAAGGATGAGGACATCAGGCTCTAGATTCAGATGGGGAATAGGACCAAGTGCAATCTAGTTTCCAAAGGGATTGTTCTATTTCAGAGGGAGAATGGAACTAGATACCTATCAATGACATGTTGCATGTCTCAGGTTTGGGGATGAACTTAATCTCCATATCATCTTTTTAGGACAAAGTATATGATGTTATCTTTAGATGGGTGAAGGTGTTGTTGAAGCACAAGGATTAGAGGTCCCCTATAGCGATTGGGGTGAGAAGAAACAAGTTGTATAAGATACATATGGACACTATTAAGGCACTTAGTTTGAAGGAATAGGGGGGAGATATGGAAGAGGAGGATGGGCCATATTCATCATGGGGTAGTGAGATTTATTCATGAGGCAGTGACAAGTGTTCCAAAGGTGAGCACAAAGCATGATAATATATGTAGAGGATGTGTGTTGGGGAAGTTTGTGAAAGCATATTTTCTAAGGAGTGATAGTAGATCACAGGGGATACTTAACCTTGTGAATTCATATATATGTGGGTTGATGTTGAAAAAAATCTCAGGGTGTATGAGTCCTTCACTACTTTTATTGACTATTTCTTCAGGAATACCTGGATCTATTTCTTGAAGATCAACGATGAGGTATCCAGTTGCTTTTATGAGTTTAAGGCTCTAGTGGATAATGTGATATGCAGACAAATATAGACTCCACAGTCAAAAAATGGAGGTGAGTACACCAACAAAGAGTTCCAAGTGTTATGTACCGTGGAAAGAATTAAGAGAGACTGGATGATTCCTTACAACCCGTAGCAGAATGGGGTTGTTGAGAGGAAGAATCAGTCTATTTTGGAGGAAACTAGAGTGATGTTGTAAGAATAGGATCTCCCATGGTATTTGTGGGAAAAGGCATACAATATGATAGTTTATATTCAAAAAAGGGTCCCACATAGAGAATTTTGCATGATGAAACCCAAGGAGGCATTCACAGGGATGAAGCCAGATGTCAGTCACTTTAGGATATTTGGCTTCCTAGCATATTGTCACATTCATGAGACATACTATCAAAATTGGATTAGACTACAAAGTGATGTTACTTCATTAGGTACAAAGAAACCTTGAAGGCATACAAGATATTCATCCTAGAGGCTAAGAGGATTATAGTCAGTGGGATGTCAAGTTCATGGAGGACAAGTCATAAAGGAGGTACAAAGAATTGCCAACAATTAAAGATCAGAGTGAGAAACCAATAGAATCTCCTAGAGTTGAGAAGAAAGAGAAAGGGAAATGATAGGGCACAAGTACAGTGACTAGTATGAGCACAAGTTTAGGTGTGAGTGCTCCTGAGGCTTCACAGAGCATGGAGTAGTAGATGCAGTAGATCAGGCTGATGCATCTATAGGATATGGAGGTGGATATTCCTAACTCCATTGTTGGTAGGAGGAACTGCAAGGTTCAACATAAAATCAGGGATGCTCAAGAGTTTGTGGGGAATCCTAGGATAGGCATGAGAGAGTGGAGACAACCAGAGAAGTACACTAGCTACATGGAATTGTTCAATCAGTTAGTAAATAACAAGCCTTCTAAATATCAATATGTTGGGTCCCTATAATACTAGTGATTACCCCATTACTATTGTAGTTGTACCCCTTATTAATATTATTGTGCCCCTATTGTCCCCATATTGTTATTACTGTGCCCCATAGAATCCATCTATTGTTATTTTGTGGCTTTATATTATTATTGTTAGGGTTGATGGGTATATTATGACTCCTCAAACTCCTATTATATAGAAAGGAGGTTTTGTCATTTGTAATCATCGAAGAATTGTTCATTTATGTAATGTAAAGGAGGTTGCCCCCTCGAAGAGGCTGAATTTTAAGGCGTTGATCTATCCTTTCTATCTTTTTCTTGAGCCGGTTTCATAACATTTGGTATCAGAGCTTTGGATTCTAGGGTTTCGCTGCTCCAAACAGGTCATCATGGCATGTCGTACAAGTTCACTCTACTGAACTATTATATAATCAGGTCACTGTGGGAGATTTCGCATAACTCTTCCTTGGAGAATCCAATTTGGATCAGATGGGTGGCATTGGAAAGGGGACACAGAGGGCTACTGCAGGTCACAATTTCAGAATTGGATGATTTGAATATACAGAGATACATCAGAGGCAATATCGAGCTCATACAAAGTGAAAAAAGGTGTGTAGATTCTTTTAAATTTTTGCTTATATTGGTTTGAAAATTTATTTTGAAGGAATTCAAAGGGCATAGTAGAGCATTATTATCGGTAACTGATGCCCTAAGGAAAGAAAATGCAAACACCTAGTAAGGAACCTGAAATCTCTAGCATGACTCATGAAGAAGAGGAAGAAATGCTACATGATATATCAAAATTACAAGACCAAGTACAACAAATGTCACTCTCACAAAAGCTAACAGAAGCTAAGATAAATGGAGTGGAATCTAAGATAAAGGGCATGGAAGCTAAGATGGACTATTTGAAGATAGATTTGAAGAAATATTTGAAGAGAGACATGGCAAATTTGAAGAAAGACATGGCAGATTTGAAGACAGATTTGACAAATTTTCTACAAGAAATATTTACTAATGGTGAAAGGGTCGTAAAGGAAACTCATGATGCGAACAAAAGAAATGTTAATCATGATTTCATAGACTCTAATGTGGGATCGAAGACCCACCATATTCCAAAAATAGATATGAGGAAGTTCGATGGCAAGGACCCCGCAACATGGATATTACAGATGGAGCAATTTTCCGATCTCAATAATGTGCAAAACACACAAAAGGTACGTATTGTAACTTTATATTTGGAACCAAATCAATTTGTATGGTATCAATGGCTATGCTCTCATAAAAAAATTATCACTTGGGCAATTTTTACGGAATAATTGACAGCACATTATGAGGATACAAAAAGCAACACTTTTTTTAGCCAATTGATAAATCTCAAACAAAAGGGTTCAATAATAGAGCACATTGAGGAGTTCCAAATTGAACATAAGGGTAAAAGATATTCCAGAGGAGCATAGGATTGATGTGTTCATAGGGTCTTTGAAGGATAATTCCAACATGATGTTCGCCTTTGGGAACCTGATTCATTAGAGAAGGCATTCAGGTTAGCAAGAAAAATGGAAAGCAAAATTATGGCGACCAGGAAGCATACCACTCACAACTATAAAGACGGAAGTGTTGTTGCCGCTAGTCTTCCACAACCTATAAGGTTGACACCACAACAATTGGAAGAAAAAAGAGCAAAAGGGCTTTGTTACAGTTGTGATAGCAAATACACTAAAGGTCATAAGTGTGCTGAGAAGAAATTATTCTACATAGATTGTGAAGAGGAAGAAGAAAAGGAGCAAGAAAGGTCAAAGAAGAGGATATACTCCAGGAACAAAGCCTAGATGAAGAACAAATGAATCCGACCATATCTTGTAATGCATTGGCGGGAATTACCACTCCTCAAACCATCAAGATAGAAGGACAAATCAAGAAGAAAAAGGTAATAGTGTTGATTGATTCAGGAAGTACTCACAATTGTATTCATTGTAAGGTAGCAAAAGAATTGAATTGCTTCTTATATCCAGCACCAGAGTGTCAAGTGATGGTTGCAAATGGAGGAACAATAAATTGCTCTGGAAAGTGCCATAATATCAAGCTATCCATGGGAGAATATGTATTGACTAGCCCAATGCTTTCATTCCAATGGGAGGTGTTGATGTTGTATTAGGAGTCCAATGGCTACAATCCTTGGGTACAATAGCCTTTTTCATTTTTCAAGAACTTTTCATCAATTTTCTATGGAAGGAAAGGAAGTTGAATTAAGGGGTACTGTTAGGAAACTAGGAAAGATAATTCAGCTTTAATGGTATGACA
>APFE031400974.1:238798-262278 GCA_000404065.3 Pinus taeda
GGTGCATGAGATTGCATGTAGGATTGCCTTTACAATTTTGGGCAGATGCTGTAGATACTGCTGTTTATCTAATAAACAGAGGGCCTTCAAGTTCCTTGGATGGTGGTATTCTAGAGGAGGCATGGACAAGTAAAAAGGTAAACTACTTTTTTTTAAAAGATTTTTGGTTGTGAAGCCTTTGTCCACATTAACAAAGAAAATAGAACAAAGCTTGAGGAAAAATCAAAGAAATGCACCTTTATTGGATATGGTGTTAATGATTTTGGTTATCGCTTTTATGATTATGAAAAACACAAAATCATTAGGAGCAGAGATGTCATATTCAATGAAAATATTTTGTATAAGGATCAACTACAGGAAAAGAAACAAGAAAAAAAATAGAGAATGCATAGTGCTTGACAAGATCACAGAAAAAGTGATGGTGCCTGAAAATCATAATGATCAACATCCAAAACAACAACCACAACAGCAACAAGCACTTCAAATACCTGAAGGTGGTGTTAGAAGATCTACAAGGATAAGTATACCCCCTGAACAATACTCTCATTCATTATATTATGTATTGTTGACCGATTCTGGTGAACCAGAATGTTATGAAGAAGCAGTATAGGTAGAAACCAGGAAGAAGTGGGAGCAAGCCATGAAAGAAGAGATGGACTCCTTAGCACATAACTAGACTTAGGACTTAGTCAGGTTGCCTGCAGGTAAAACAACATTGCAGAATAAATGGGTTTACAAGTTGAAGGAAGAAGATGGAGGTAGAAAAAGGTATAAAGCTATACTTGTGGTGAAAGGGTTTGCACAGAAAAAGGGTATAGACTTTGATGAGATATTTTCTCCTGTTGATAAAATGACTTCAATCAGAACTATTCTAAGTCTAGTAGCAGCTGAAGATTTGCATCTTGAGCAATTAGATGTAAAGACAACCTTTCTCCATGGGGATTTGGAGGAAGAGATATATATGCAGCAACCACAGGGATATGAGGTAAAAGGGAATGAGAAACTAGTGTGCAGGTTGAAGATGATCTTGTATGGATTAAAATAGGCCCCAAGGTAGTGGTATCTAAAATTTGACATGTTTATGTCTGAACAAGGTTATACTAGATGTCACTCTGATCATTGTGTTTATCTCAAAAGGTAAAATGATGGAAGCTATATTATATTGTTATTATATGTAGATGACATGGTTGTTGCAGGTTCTAACATGTAGGAAATAAATGTCCTCAAAAGGAAATTGGCAAACTCATTTGCAATGAAGGATTTGGGTGCTGCAAAACAAATCCTTGGTATGAGAATAACTAGAGACAGGAAGAATCAAAAATTAACATTGTCTCAAAGTGAGTACATAGAAAAGGTGTTGAAAAGTTTTAATATGCAGAATGCAAAACCAGTTGGTATACCTTTGGCTAGCCATTTCAAATTAAGTAGGGAGGCGTGTCCCAAGACCCAGGAAGACATGGATTATATGTCTAAAGTTCCATATGCATCAGCAGTTGGAAGCTTAATGTATGCAATGGTCTGCACAAGGCCTGATATTGCACATGCAGTGGGAGTTGTAAGCCGGTACATGAACAATCCAGGAAAGGAACATTGGATGGCAGTGAAATGGATTCTCAGATATTTGAAAGGTACCACAAATTAAGCATTATGCTTTGGTGGTTCAAACATTTCTCTACAGGGATATGTTGATGCAAATATGGTAGGTGACATAGATAACATGAGGAGCACTACAGGATATGTATTTACTGTAGGTGGAACAACTGTCAGTTGGGTTTCAAAAATCCAAAATGTTGTTGCACTTTCAACAACAGAACCAGAGTATGTTGCTGCTACAGAGGCTAGTAAAGAAATGATTTGGTTACAAAAGTTTATGGGTGAATTGGGTAAGGAGCATGATATGGGCATGTTATACAGTGATAGCCAAAGTGCCATTCATCTTGCAAATAACTCAACATTTCATTCTAGGACTAAACACATATAGCTCAAGTACCATTTCATACGATCAGTGTTGGAAGATGGAGAGTTGAAGCTGGAAAAGATACACACTAGCCAGAATCCTGCAGATATGCTAAAAAAAGTTGTAACCAGGGAGAAACTGAGAATATGATCAATTTCAATTGGTCTTCAAGGATGACGATGAAGATGAGAAACAACCAGGTCCAAAGAGGAGTCATTGTCTAGCAAATGAAGTAGCGATGGAGTTGCTACAAACATTATCCAAGTGGGAGATCGTTGGGTGTGGAGCATGATTACTTAGAGGTCTTTGTTTCAGCCGGATGTATACCCCAAGAAGTTTGTACACCCCTCCATGTGGGGGGGCTAATCCCCTCTGGCTGGGGGGTCTGGGGGCCAGCGGTCCCCCAGTGGGGGTTTCAGGGGTAGCGCACTCGAAGCTAAAAACAGATGTAAAATTGCCTTGTAAAAGTATAGTAATTTCTAGTCAATCTGGGCCATTCATTAGGTGGATGATCTAACAGTAGAACTTATGTTTAGTTTATGGTTTTTTGCCCTAGAAGGCAACCCCTCTCTTTGTATGAGGGCATTGTATTGAGGCTGTGAAATATAGATGCGTATTCTTAGAGCAAGAAACAAAGAGGCGAGACTGTGAGAGAAAAACAATTGATGTTATAGCAGATCTGTTGTAGGTTGTGTCTCTTCATTTTGCTAGATAATAAAAAGGAAGGACTAGTTGTTCAGGGTGGACATAGCCCACACTGGGTGAACCACGTATATCTGTGTCTCTCCAGTTTTATGCATTTACTGTGTTTATATTTCTACTATATTTTATGTGTTCCATTGCTCTGTAATATATAATTTTTTAACAAATACCAATACTCTTTTGTCATTCTAGATGGCTCTTCCAGGCTTCTTTCTAAATAAGTATGCACGTCTCGATTTACCTCAACACATGAGTTCTATGCCCTAGGACTACTTGAAGAATTTTCCTAGGTTCAATGGGGAAGATGATAATTTTTCTCAGAAACACATTCAAGCCTTTTGTGCTTTTGCTGAGAAACTAAATGTAGAATAGTTGGATGTGGTCCTGAGACTTTTTGTACAGTCCCTTGATGGAGAAGCTAGAAAATGGTTCAAAACCCTCCCTGATGCTTCCATCACTACCTGGGAGGAATTGGAAACCTCCCTGAGGTGTTGCTCGGGTAGTTTACTTGGGAGCCTTCGAATCTGAGTTTGGTTTCACCTTAAGAGAAAGGAAATATCGTACATTATATCAACTCCAGTTCAATGCTCTAGAAGTAGAAGCAAATTTTGCCTCCACAGGGAAGTCAAGTGGAAAGGTGGAAAGCACTGGGAATAGAAAAGGTAAAGAACAAGCTTCCTCCTCTGGTAAAACTAGAGAATCACCAGACCAGAAGTTAGATCTAGATAAACTCATCAAGATTTTGTCACATAAGGCTTGAAAACTTGAAATTCGGAACAAGAGTCCCTCCAAATAGAATGCTCAAGGAAACAATCAAGGATATAACCCACAAAATAGAAGGCCTCCATTACATATACTACCAAGGGAAAGAAAGGAACAAGAAGATCAAATCTCTCATCCTCTACATTTAGAAGATGATCCTCATGAGAAATGGTTAAATACATAGGAGATGTAGGGAAACTTATATTTTTCTTTCTCTGAAGAAGAACAAGAGAATATGGCTCACTAGCAGGTCAGACATGATGGAGAAGCAACATATAAGCAAGATATGGATTATTATTGCAAACAGTTTGTAGAGTTCATGTTGGCACAACCACAATGTAAATATAAACTAAGATCTTCAAAGAAGAGGTCTAGAGAACAAAAGCAACAGGAGAAAATTTCTCCCCAAGTTACTCCTCCATTACCATACAAAGGGAAAGATAAGTTGAATTATGACCCTGCCAGGATAACAATCCCCTTGAATAAGGAAAGAAATGGCTCAAGGGAGCACACACCAAAAGAAGTACCTGTCTTGTAGAATAACACCGGTGGTAGTGAAGGAGAAGCTAAGCCAAGAGGTATAGAGAAGACCCAGTCTAAATTCAACCTTCAAAGGGAGCTTGAAAAAGTAAGATTTATGTTCCACTGACTGAGCCTCTGAAGCAGCCTACCTATAAATCTCAAGTATCTCAATTCATGCTTCCATTAGTCTCATCACCCACTGAGGAATCTCTAAATCTCCAAGAAGAGAGGCCAATGGTGGTATTTGGGCTGCATGTGGAAGAAATTGATCCTTATACTTCACCTTTCTATGTAACTATGGGAATTCATGTTCTTCTTTCACATAATTTCATGCTGGACACTGGATCTTCCCACAACCTCATGCCCTTGGAAGCAATGGAATATCTTGGCTTGCAGATCACTAGGCCCTACAAGGACCTATACTCCTTTGACTCCAAGAGAGTCAAATTTTTGGGAATGATAAAGGAACTGGTGGTGAACCCATCTCAAATCCCTGTGAAAAGCATGGTAATGGACATAGTAGTGGCATATATACCCCCTCTCTTTGGCATGCTGCTATCTAGGTCTTGGGGTTGGGTTTCATAGGTTCGGGTTACAAAGGACTTAGAGACCCGAGAGGGATGATCTTTGTGAAGCCGAAATGGGATCAATTTTCTTGTTTAATGGGGGGCTTCATTGATTTCATTACTGAATAGAAGGATTGTTCATGGGACCCTTTTAGAAAAATGGCATTTTTTTGTTGATTCCAAATGCTATTAATGTGCAGTAATTTTTTTCCTGATAATTGCATTTCAGTTGTGTAGTCCTCTCTTTGAAACAACATTATGACAATTGTTGGGTTTCTTGTTGATTAAGGGATTTATCCTCATTGTTCAATAGTAAATAGAACCTGTCCAGATCATAGAATTACTTATGTTATTCACATGCATGTAGTAATTGTAATCATTTCAGATTTACTTATGGTTGGAGTTTTGCAACCCCCTCACATATAACCTCACAAGCACTCCTTTATTTAAGATTTCCTAGGAACTGGTCTAAAATCAACCCAGAGGTTGTCTCTAGGGAGCTTTCTTTGTCTCCTCCTGCACTTGTGCTACAGATGCAAGATTTAGCCACAACAAGAAGCGTAGGGACACTAGCAGCAAAGGTTTTTTAGCAGGAGAAATTGAGGAGATATTTCTAGAGGAATTCTTCACGATATTCCAACATTCTGAGAGAAGGGAATATATGCCAAATTATTCTGCAGAGTTATAAAATCCCTGGGTTAAATTTTCATGTGATAAAGTTAATAAAGGAAAAATAAGACCAAGGTCATAGGACACATATTCCAAGCTAAATATTGGGCAAAACATCCTAGTGGGTGTTCATTTGTTTATTATGGCTAAAGGAAATTGGAAAAGATAATGAAAAAGGTTTTAGAAAGGTAAGAGGCATTAATTGGCATTTTATTTATGAAAATAAAGGAAGTAGGAGAAAACGAAGGTGAAATCTCATATATTTGCATGAGAAGGAAATTGAAGGAAAAATAAATGAAAATGAAGAAATTAGAGGCCTCAATGACAAAAAGGCTTCTGAGGACCAGTTCATGGCTTTTGTCTGTTGAGATTTTTATTAGTTTATTTTTATATCTCTCTCTCTATTCTCTCTCTCATACTCTTGCACACTTAGATCATTCTTGGAGCACTCTAGCATTGAAGAAAGGAAGGCAAAGGAAGGAAAAGAAAGCAAAGGGAAGCAAAGATCAAGCAAGGAAGAGTTGGATCAAGAAACTACAATAGGATTATTTGCAGGTATTGAGTTGAATATATGATTTCCTTGCTAGTTTTGGAATGCATGGTACATGCATGTGTATATTTGGTTCTCCAGGGGTGTGATAGTGGTTTCAGTCTTGCCTTGCCATTTACAAATAGCCATGGTGAGATGGGGTTCTTTTATTTGGTTGAGATAGATTTTCAAATGGTTTTGGAACTGGGTGAGGTGGTCTCAGGAAAATTTCCAAAGGCATAGGAATCCCTTGACCGATAATGGCAGGATACATGGTAAATCCCAAGGGTGGATACGAGAAAATTCCTCAAGATATTGGTGAAGAAATCTAGAGGCATCCATGCTTGCTTAGGCCTAGTAATACCTTGACTGGTTTTGCCAGTATTGTGGTAAATCCTAGTAGTGTATGTTTCCTTGTTTGGGCCTAGGAATCCCTTGACCAGTAATGGTTGGATACATGGTAAATCCTTATTGTATAGATGATAGTTTCAGGCCCAGGAATCCCTTAACCGATAATGGTAAGACATGTGGTAAATCCTGAAAATCCCCTTTTGTTTTTCTTGTGAATCCCACATTCATGCTTGGAATATAGCATGGGGTAGATTGGTTGAAAGAAAGATTTGGTTTAGCCCAATCTATGGTCAGGTGGTACAGGGAAGTCCCTGACTTGGTTGGTTTTTTCATATGTTAATAAGAGCTATTTTCCCCTTATATTTTCACGTGTATTTATGTTTTTCATTATGTGGCTTTAATGGTTATTCTATCATTGTTATTTATCTAGTTATATGTTGGTTATAATCATGGTTTTATGATAGATTCAAGCTATGGATATTAACATGTTTTACTTGTAAATGAATGGTTAATGAATGCATCACCTAATAAATGTTATTACAACTATTGTGAGAGGGAATTAGACCCTCTTGATTTTTCTCAGATAAGTTTTATATCTCTATGTTCATATATTCATTTATGACCTGTAAATTTCATATTCACCATGTGTTTGGTGGAATGACTATCATGGTTATACTGGGTTAGGTCAAGTCCTTGATTAAGTTTGTGTTAGAGGAATTGTCTCCTTGTTATTTATCATTTATGAAATTTTCAATAAGTTTCAGGAAGAGACCTAGGTCCTAGCGCTGAAAGATTGGCTCAGATCTCGGGGTTGCTGTCACAAAACTGGGTGAAAAAGTCTACAGTCGATGTGATGCAAGATCATGAGAGCAATTGAAGGGTCTCAACCATTGGCTTGCCTTGTCATGGGAGTTAATGAGATCCCATGTCAATGAGAATCTAATTTAACTCAGGGGTTGGGCACCTAAAGTGGTTGGTTAGCTCCTAGGGGTCCTGTAGCACCTAAGGGAAGTTAGTAAAGTCTTGGTTCATAGATTCCACTTCCTTAATTGTACTTAAGATGTTGAATCATATCATAGTAACTCTTCATCATAGATTTACCTTGGTGGATTGGCAATCTTGGGCAAGTGTGGGAGGAGGGCGTTACAAAGTGGTATCATAGCATGGTTCAACACTTGGACTAGATGGGTGTTATAGCTCCAAATATCACCCTTCGTATTTGTGATGCTTGGTTTATGGCCTAGGGAAACCCCTCCTTCTAGACTTGGTCCAAATATTTTAAAAATAGTGTTTTACTCCCTGTACACTACTTTGGGAGGAGGGTGGATAAGTAATCTTGGGCAAGTGTGGGAGGAGGGTGTTACAAAGTGGTATCATAGCAAGGTTCAACACTTGGACTAGATGGGCTAGATGCATGTGGTTATGCATGAATTTCCATGTATATAATTATGCATGCATAGTAGGTCATACATGCAGTTTATATTATTGTCGATATGTTATGAGGTTGACATTTTTCCAAGATAGAACAAGAGATGTAGATTATCAGAGCGAAATTGCAACATTGGACCTCGGGGTAAGAGTAGATCATCATACAGGTTTGTATGTTGGGCATGTAGGTGTTTTTGTTATTAGTTGTTATATGCATTATGGTTATGTATATGCATGTTATTTTATTGTTGATATGGTTACATACATGATAGATGTTAGTTAACTAGTGTGGTCATATACACGTGTGAAATTGTCATGAATGGTAGTGAATTTTTCTTATATGAATTGCAGTCATATGCATGATGAGTATGTTCATTGCAACTAAGATCTTGATATTATATGAATCATGTTAATATGGATCGGCCTATGTAGATGGTTGTGGTTATGATATTCAGGAATGAGTAGATACATTTGTGACATTATGGCATACTAATCTAGACTGACTTGTGCAGATGTGATAGCCTCCCCTGAGATACATAGAGGTATGAGTTTGATTATGTCATACATTTTGTGTTTGAGTGTTTGATTATGTCGTCTATTTTGTGTTTGAGTGTTTGGTGTCTATTATTTCATCTATCTATTGTTTGAATGTTTGATTAATTACATGTTATGAGTATGTGGCTATAAGATTGCATGAAGGAATGATCTTGTTTAAGATGGTTGTACCAACACATTATGTGCTGAGAAAACTGATATATACTTGAGTATAAGTGGGTGCTAGTTGTAGTATTATGACTAATGACTGCGAGTTGATTATGAAATGGTTGTTAGCCTGGTAAAGGCTGATTTCAAATTAAGAGAAACAATGTTTTGATCTTTGGAACATGTGGTTGGCATGCGTGAATAGTTGTAGAGCAACATGCATGGTATTAGCGTGACAAGGTCATATTTGATTTGTTTATATAACTAATAAATGGGTGATGTGATGGGACATAATAAGACTCAATTGCAGTAAAGTAAAAGTTAATGAAAGGAATTGGGTGATAATTCATTTGGCTATGTTTGGAAACCGTAATTCCAAACGAATGAGTGTTTTGCATGAATACATGAATTTTTCTTAACCTTGATTTTGTTTGAAATTATGTGGATATGTGTTATATTTATGAAAATGTACCTAACAGATAAACATTTGATTTCTAGTTATGGATGGATCCATTAAGGAATTAAAGTTCCTTGAGAGCTGATATATGCGCAGGTGTTCAGGGAAGCTTGCTTGGTACAACAAGGTAAGGTAACTGGTATATTGTTATGTTTATTTATGCATTGATAGTTATGTGTTTGTGGCAGTATGATGTAGAGGATTACATGGCAGAAGATACTTCCATGAAATATTGAAGAAGGATTAGGTTGAGATTTCCCTTGGAGGCTTTGGGAACCCATTGGGATTGAGTCATGGTGTTCATTACTAGTTATGTGCTTTCAGTGCTTTGTGATTTGTTTGTGCTTGATTTGCAGTTCCATTTATCTCTGGTGTATGGCCATGCCACTTTGTTTGTGGTGTCATATTTCTATTTTTTTTCCATGGGTTTCTTCTTATTTTCCTTTTGTTCTCACCTTTTATGTTTTGAGAGTCTTGGGAATTGGTTGGGGAGAGATGAAAATTAATGGAGCTTGGGGAGAGCTGAATGAAATCCAATTGATAATGTAAGGCCTAGATGAAGCTTGGTGCATAAGTAATGGAAGCTGAAGGCAAGGGTATGACAACCAATTGGATTGGTTGGGTGCATTGGGTAAATGGATGATGGCAGGGCAGTCATGAGAAAGGTAACTTGGAAAGGTAAAGTGAATGGGCTTGAGGCATCAGATGTCTTGGCTATGTTGGAATTGTTTTTCTCAATGTTGTACATGTTGTGCATGGAAAAAGGGAGTTACCTTAACCTTGACCTTATGTTATTTGGTAATTATGTTTTGATCATGATTACATTGATATCTATATATGTATACATGTATGTATGTATGTTGTTTTCTGACAGAGTCATCAGGGATAATGATTGTTTAATGTTGATGTTTATATGTATATATGTATGGATGTATGTCATTATCTGACAGGGTCATCAGGGATCATGCTTGTGGAGGAATAATTGTTTATGCAGGTTAATCGATGAATAGGTTCTTGGTCTTATGAGGAATCAAGTGGGAAGAGTAGCTTTGAAAAATATATGAGGTTAGTATTGTGTGGATATGAATTGATATTGTGTGATTATACTATGTCTATGTTTATGTTATGGATAGGTAATGTTGATGGATACATCATCTGAATGAAAGTAGTGTGATCTGCAACATGTTGGGGCAAGCATGGATAGTCTAAATACACTAGAAGCAAGGTTTCTTGGTAAGGAAAGTGTGGTCTTAGGATGTGCAATACTAATGTTTTGTACATGTAGCATATACGGTACTATGAACATATAGTGTTGTGTGCATGTTGCATATATGGTGTTAAGTGCATGTTGCGTATATGGGTTGTATACATGTAGCATATGCAGTATTGTGTACATATGGTGTTGTGTGCATGTTGCATATGCAACGTTGTGTAAATATGGTGTTGTGAACATGTTTTATATGTGAATTATGGTGCAGTGTACATGTTGTATATGTGGTGTTGGGTACATATGGTGCAGTGTACATGTTGTACAATGGGTGTTGTGTACATATGGTGCAGTGTGAATGATTGTACATGTGGTGTTACGTGCATGTGGTGTTATGTACATGTGGTACATGTGGTGTTGTGTACACATTGTGCAGGTGGTGTTGTGTACACATTACGTAGGTGGTGTTGTGTACACGTTGTGTAGGCAGTGTTGTGTAGGTGGTGATGTGTACATGTGGTGTCATGTACATGTTGTGCTGGTGGTGTTGTATACACATTGTGTAGGTGGTAATGTGTACATGTGGTGATATGTAGACATTTTGCAAGCGGTGTTGTGTACAATTATGTAGGTTGTGTTGTGTACATGTGGTGTTGTGTACACATTATGCAGGTGGTCCTGTGTAAATGTTTTACATGTGGTACTATTGTACATGTGGTATTGTGTGCATGTTGTAAATGTTGTTTTGTGTACACATGGTATTGTTTGCATGTCGTACATGTTGTGTTGTGGACATGTGGTATTGTGTATTTTCATTGTGCAGTCGTGGTATCATGACATGTGTATTTGTTGTGTTGCACTCTGTGTACATATATGTGCTGTGTTGTACACCACATGTAGGTGTATGTGTTGGGTTGTACACTGGGTGTAGGCGTATGTGTTGTGTTGTATGTCGAGTGTAAGTGCATGTATTATGTGGTGTTGTATGTTGTGTATGGTTATATGTGTGTGGTGTACACTATGTGTATGTGTACATGGTTGAAGAGGAGGCATTGGGTGCTTTCCAAATGTGGCTACTAATATGTTGTGTGTAAGAAAAGAACACAGGTAGAAGCACTGAACCAATTGAACTATAAGTATAAGTATTTTGTTTCAGTTTTAACTATTCATGTGATCTATGACTTTGATTTATGATGGTTACATTTGATTTATGATGATAATTTACGTTTTTTGCATTTGAGCTAATCAGATGTGATATGCTTATACATTATTATTTGATCAAGGAGTTAGTTTGACTTGTTGTGACTGGAAGTAAATAGAGTTACAGGAGTACCTTATTGACAAGCTACCAATGAGGTATGATTTGAATTTATTTCATTTTATTTTGAATCTATGGAAACTATCATGTCCTTGGTACAAGAAATAATGGGAAATGCTCAGTTTAGGTGGTTGAAACTGACTACGAGAATCAACAACAATGACAAAATGAATTGGAATAGGCATAGTTAGTTGGTAAAGCACTTTGGGAGTAGGGCCGTTGTGGAACACTGGTACTCAATAATGTTTATTGATTTCCATGAGCATTCTATGACTGGTATGATGGTTTTGAGGCAAGCATATGCCTTAGTTGTTGGACCTTCCGATGTGAGGAAACCTTTCCAAGGGATGGATCGCCCAGGATAGGGGATGTCGGAGAAATGGAAGGCTAGTGACTGCACGGAAGGGGGTGACCAGATTTCCTGAGGGACTGTGTAGCAGAGAAGGGAAGGTCAGGGAATATATTTTTTTTTGTCACGAGCATTACTAGATTGAATCAAATGCACATTGGGAATGTGTCCTGAAACAATGAGTTGGTAATTGTTCACTGAGAGGACAAGTGGTGCAAGATTGTAGCATTGGACATTGAATGCAGAATTTGGTTTTGGCAGTGGATTTTGGACTTCTTGGGAAGGACGTGAATCCTGGTGTTACTTTGATGGTGGAGGTGTGAGCCTCTGGATTCCCTTGTTGCAGATATAGGCATTATATCATGATGCAGGAGAATGAGACTTGGAGGGAAATGTTCAAATTTATTCCAAAAAATACAACAAAAGTCTACAAGCAAAGGAGTGGGATCCTTTAGCCATCAATTTCCATGTTTTTCTAGCTTAACATAGTGATAGAATCTAGGACTAAATCATGTTGTAATAAATGTTAAATAGATAAGTTGTAGTGGAGGTTCTCGAGGAGAATACCTCACTGAACATATAGGATTAGTTAAGCAAAGTGGATGTTCTTGGGGAGGATGTCTCGCAAAACTGATAGTTACAATAAATTAACCCTTTGTTTTAGGAATCTGGTTGTTAATACGAACCAGTATATATGTAAGTTGGATACTATTGTGAAGGCATTTTGACCGCATACTCTTGTTGTGTATTTCTCAAAAGAAGAGGGATTCTCTATGTATTTGGTTGATCTTGAAGGCGCGGTTCCCTTCAAAACCTTTTTCTATGCATCTCAATTGATATTTGCTTGTTGACTGGTATTTATGCGTATATTCGGGTTTGTTTCTTTTCTTCTGAGTTTTATTAATAGTGACTCGGCTTTGTTTTTCAATTAACATTTCAATTGAAGTTGTTGGAGTGGTTCTCCTTTATATTGACTGGCCCTGTTTTCCTTACATGCATTGTTGAGTTCCGTGGCAGAAAATCTATTTTACACTGGAAAACCATGAAAAACCTTAGCTAGAATTGAGTTCTAGACTTGAAACTCTAGTCAATATGGTTGATACCCTTATCGAGTCTGCAACCATTATTGCGTCACTGAGTTGGAGCGGGGAGGAACTAACCCTTTGAAGCACCGAAGTCCAAAGTGCGACTTCGGACCCAAAACCTTATAAGGGTGGTTTGATAACATATCAAGTTCGTGGTTTAATCAGATCGCAAGAACCAAGTAGGAAGAGTTTGGCAAGGAGGCATTGAAATCGCCGATTGCGATTTCTGATAACACTACGTGTTATCACATCGTGGAAGGAGCGTTGGAAGGGCCGATAGTTAAAGCGCCAATATTGTATTTTTGTATAGTGCATTCCTTTGAAAAATTGCACTGATAGTGTATCTCTGTGTATTAATGCTTCCCTTTGTAAAAGCCCGTTGATAGTGTATTTCATGTGAAATAGCATTACAGCAGTGAAACTTTGCCAATAGTGCATTTCCGTGTGTAATCACATTATGTTTGTGTGAGACCGCTGATAGTGTATTTTATGCACAATCGTGCTAATTCCAACCAAAAGCCCTGCCGATATTGTATTGTGTAATTTCCATGGAATTACAGTCCCGATAGAAGAAAAGTGGTTCTATAATGTAAATTGTTCTCAGTAACAAGGGTTGGGGTGATTAAGGGGGAAAGAGTGGTGATTTTGGCTAGAAAGGGGCACTTTTATAATAGCCAGCCTAGAAATAGATCACTGATACTCCAGTGCAGGAAGAAGAAGGAACTCCATTAGACTTAAAACAAATTGTTTCAGGATTTTCCAGATTGTTTATATCGCCTGCACCCAGGCCACCATTAGTGGTATCAGAGCAACCTTTTGACACTGAATTGAATCTTAAAAGTAGGAGAAGGAAGGATAATATGGCTTTCAGAGTTGGAAGAGGATGAGGACATGGAAGAAGAGGACGGGTAGTTGCAAATGTTGAAGTGATAGAAGTTGTGCAACAGATGCAAGCAAGGTTGGAGGCATTAACAACAAGAAGAAATATAGATGATGGGGATGTTAGTGAGCCTCAGGTTGAAGCTGAAGGAGAGGAGGAAGCTGTAGAAGTTACTCCTAAGATGAGATTCTTTCAGTCAGTGTTGAGATCCACAGCTAGACCAAAGATTGAGGTTTCAATATATGAAGGTGGACTGAATCCAGAAGAATAGATAGACTGGATTAATGGCATGGAGAAATTCTTTGACTATGAAGAAACAGAAGATGAGAAGAAAGTAAAGTTTATTGTCACCAAGCTAAAAGGCCATGCAATGCTTTGGTGGGATGGTGTGTAGACAGAAAGAAAGAGCCTTGGCAAGAAACCTATCAAGACTTGGAATAGGATGGTAGCAAAGCTGAGAGGAAAGTTTCTACCAAGTAATTATCAGCGAACCTTGTTTAGATAGATGTAGAATCTTAGACAAAGGTATATGATAGTGAAAGAATACACAGAGGAATTCTATAAGGTAAGCATAAGAGCTGGACAAACTCAAGATACAGATGATAAGGTGGCTAGATATGTGAATGGCCTTAGGGTGGACATTCAAGATGAAATAAGTATACTGTCTCCAAAAACAGTAGAGGAAGCTTATCAGATGGTACTGAAAACTGAAGAAAAACTCATGAGAAAGTAGTCTGCTAGAAGGAGAGGTACTTTCCGAGGAAGGGGAAGTCAAGGTGGTAGAGGAAGATCTACAACACCTAAAGATGGAGCTAGCAGCAACTCAACCCAACATGGTGATGCAAGTGGCAGAGGGAGTTTTTCTAGAGGAAGAGGAGGCAGAGGAAGAGGAAAAGAAGTAAGATGTTACAAATGTAACAAACTGGGACATAGAGCTTTTAAGTGCCCAAAGAATGCAGGAACAAGCCATAGGAATGCAATTGTTGCCCAAGTTAAGGGAGAAACAACAAAAACAGTAGTGGCAGAAGAAGAAAATATACCAAAGGGAGGATTATCTTTGGTAATCAATAAAGTCTTTCTCAAGCCAACAAACGAGATAGCTCAACCATTACAAAGAAAGACCTTGTTTATAACAGTGTGTAAGGTTCAAGGGAAATTTTCTCAGATGATCATTGATAGTGGCAGCACTAATAATTTGGTCTCTACAAAAGTGGTGGAGAAAATGAAGTTGAAGACAATGAGACATCCAACACCTTACAAGGTGTCATGGTTACAAAAGGGACATCAGCTGTTAGTGAATGAACAGTGTGAAGTGGAGTTGCAGTTGAGAAAATATAAGGACAAAATTGTATGTGATGTGATGCTAATGGATGTGTGTCACATATTGCTTGGAAGACCTTGGCAATATGATAGAGGAGCTATGCATGATGGAAAAAGAAACACCTACAAGTTTGGTAAAGATGGTATCAATCATACATTGCTGCCTATGAAAGAAGAAGATGCATCAGGAAAGAAGACTGATCCAAAAACTCTGTTACTGGGAGGAAAGGAATACTTGCAGCAGATTGAAGAGAATGAGGTAAATTTTGTTGTAATTTGCAAGCCCAAGGTAATAATGACTTCCACTAAAGTTTTTGATTTACCCATTGAAATTCAAGAAATGTTGGACAACTATTGTGATATCATTGTTGATGATTTACCTAATGAGTTTCCACCCATTAGAAGAATCAACCATCATATAGATTTGATTCTTCGCGCAAGTCTACCTAGAAAAGCAGCTTACAGAATGACTCCTGCAGGAAATGAAGAGGTTAGGAAGCAGGTTCAGGAACTGCTTGACAAAGGGATGATCAAAGAAAGCTTGAGTCCTTGATTAGTACCAACAATGTTGAGTCCAAAGAAATATGGAGGCTGGATAATGTGTACAAATTCAAGAGCCATCAATAAAATCATAAACAGGTACAGATTTCCTTTACCTAGGATTGAAGATTTAATGGATTGCTTGAGTTGGGCCAAGTATTTTTCAAAAATAGATCTTAAAAGTGGGTATCATCAGATAAGAATAAGAGAAGGGGATGAGTGGAAATCTACCTTTAAGACAAATGAGGGATTGTATGAGTGGAGAGTAATGCCTTTTGGGTTATCAAATGCTCCAAGGGCGTTTATGAGACTCATGAATGAAATTCTTAAAGAATTTATTGGTAAATTTGTGAAAGTATATCTGGACGATATATTAGTTTACAGCAGGTCTAAGGGGGAGCACATGAGACATCTGAATTATGTCTTACAAATGCTACAACAAAAGTAATTATTGTTGAACTTGAAGAAGTGTTCATTCATGAAAGAAGAACTAGTGTACTTGGGTTTTGTTATTTCTGTTGAAGGGTTGAAGATGGATCCAGAAAAGATCAAGGAAATCATGGAGTGGCCTTCACCTAAAAGTGTTTTTGAGGTAAGAAGTTTTCATGGTCTTGCTAGTTTTTATAGAAAATTCATAAATAATTTTAGTAAGATAAATGCACCTATTATTGAGACCATAAAGAAGGATAAACAACCATTTAGATGGACTGTTGAAGTAGAAAATAATTTTCAACTGCTGAAAAAGAAAATCATTGAAAAGCTTATTTTGGTTCTACCTGATTTTAGTAAGCCTTTCCAAGTGAAGTGTGATGCCAGCGGAGAAGCAATTGGAGGTGTTTTAAGTCAGGAAGACAGACCTATAGCTTATTTTAGTGAAAAGTTGAATGATTCCAAAAAGAAGTATTCTTCTTATGATAAAGAGTTCTATGCAGTTGTGCAGTCATTGAGGAAGTGGAGACATTATCTAATCTCAAAGAAATTCATACTTTATTTAGATAACCATGGACTACAGTACCTTATTTTTGATGCCTCGAAAATCGCTACAACAACAATAGGGGATAACAACACGGTCCAGACCTTAATGTAGCTCCTTTTCCGTTTGGTGTGGTGGCTCCGACTGGAAGTAATGCGACCAGTTTCCCAATGATGAATAAAAAGGGGATGGATGAGTGAGTGGTGTTCTAATAAAATGGTAATGGATGAATGATTTAATCTAAAAAGTTAAATTATGAATAACTATTCTATCCCGGGAAATTTCTATTTCTAAGTGCAACGTTTGATAATATCTATTCGCAAATAAGCATATAGATGACTCTATTTGATAAACAAAGACATTCATTCATATAATAATTGCTTTGTTCAAATAGTTGAATAAAGTAATTAATAAAACATTGTTACACTTATCCTTTATATATTACTGATACATGTATGACTAAAAGAATAACATCTTTTAAACATCCAATAGTGAAAAATATAAAGAATGCTGTTGAAAACACATACATATATTCAATAATAGCAAGAGTAATCAAATAACGATTCACATAAAAGAATGAAACCAGATCATAGACAGTAGTACCATATGTGTTGTAAATCATTCCCGATATCAATCGCAATTCGAATTCCTTCTTTCAACTCAGAGATACTTTCATATCAAGGCAATAGTGCACATCCACATAAAAGCTTCTTCGTTAAAATTTGGAATAATCACCCAGTCTTTATAAAAAATATGCTGAAAGTACAATAGTGCAAATTCCAGGTTTGAGTCTTATACAAAAACTGAGGACCCTTTCTAAATGCATGAAAGGGTCTATAAATACTTAATTAAACTAACTAACTACAAAAATAAAATGCTATTTAATTGGTACAAATGGATCTTGAATATCTTCTCCACAACAAGTTTGTTGGTAATCGGCAGCATGATTCATCACTTTTGGCTGTTCTCCCTTTAATCTGAGTTGGCAGATTGCAAGCATCGGTTCCAATTCTGGAGGGTGGCTGAAACGAGAATGGACTGAGTCGAGTATGTGGCATCATGTATCTCGGGAATGATACAACCGATCGCATCGGTTAGACACTTGAGGGCGGCTCTCTGGCTGTATGGTTTTACTAGGAACAACCAATAGGTGTCCCAAGTTAAACTTTGAATACCTGCGATTAACCTTCCATTCTTTTCCAGCTCCTGATTGCATGCTTGCTCCAATGTCTTAGCTGGTAGCAATTTACCTGGGGTACATTGTGAAATCATATTAGACAAATAGAGAGTGTTATTGATTAATTCAATCAAGTTACTTGTAGATAATCTACATCTAGAAACTTCTCTCTCTGCCTTCATCAACTGAGACTGCCATTCTAAGAATAGGATCTCCTTATGTGATTCTAGGATTTTGGGTAGATTTGCTGCCTGTCCCTCATTGGTGTCTTGCCAAGCAAGGAAATTTGTCAGGGTCTCGTCGGCCTGCTCCAAATCCTGTCTAGCATCAACTGATTTATCGATTATCGATGTTGTTATATCACAAAGGGGCTCAACCTGAGAAATATTATGACACAACAATCTTATCTGTGTCACCAATGCCTTATTAATCTGTAGCGCTTCTATTCTGAAATCGGCAGGTTGTGGAAGACTCTTGAACTTTTCTATTTGAAGTGATAGCTAAGCAATTTGCTCATCTTTCATTTTCGCCATTAGTTCATTCATCGTCTTCAACTTTGCCAATGCTTATGATAATTCTTTCTGCTTTTGAATCACGCTTGAGTCTATTCTCTGTTTTTCTTCAAGCAACAGCTTATTCAATTGATTATTCAATTGCTACTGTGTTGACAATTGTTGTTCCAACTGTTCAACTTTCTGTTGTGCTTCAGACAGCTGTGTTTGCAACAAAATAATTGCCTGGTCTTTTTCTTTTAGTAAATTACTCACTTCTGATGCCTTATCCATGGTGGCTATCGAATAAGCCTTGGCATACTGGGAAAGCTTTGTTAGGTCATCGGAAGGATCAAACTCTTCCTTCCAAACTACATTGGATGTCTCTGTTTGTTCTGGAAATAGGGAAGGTTGATAAAGCCTTCTCCTTTTCCGTTGTCGTTTCACTACAGCCCTGTGTTTTGGATTGTAAAAGACATCTAATGAAGGTATGTCCTCCACCTGCAAAATGATTTGATCCGAGGGATCCTTTGGAATTATTTCTAAGTCTGTACTAGGGGGTAGGCCACTGGTTCCTTCATTCAGAACCTTTGTTGACACTGTATCCTGTGTATCTGTTGCTTTGGATGTATCGACACTTTTTGGGCCTTCCAGATTTCTTATGATGGAGTCAAATTGCTGCCATTCTTGGAGTAGTTTTGGATCAATCTGGGCATCCACATTGACATTCTCAGTGCCCTTATCTTGCTCCTTTTTCTGCTCTTCCTCTTGTATCTTCTCCTGCTCTTTCTTTTGTACTTCCTCCTGCTCTTTCTCTTTATCTGTCTCGAGAATCTTTGATGCAGCAGGAGGTTTGTTGATGAGTCGTTGTTCAGGCTCGCTTGATTGTGTCATCAGAGCAGTAGCTAATAAATCCAGAGGCAGAGTTTGCAACCTATGTTCTCTGAGTTTATTGAATTCTATTAACCCTTCGTCATTATATCTCATTTTAGCCAGTGCGTAGACCTGGAATAATGACTCTGCCGAAGAAAATAAGTCATCAAAATCGTCTTCCTTATGATCAAACTTTGTGAGTTTGGCCTGTTCAAGCACATTGTAGACGACTTTTCTTGGGTCAAATCGCCTATTAGGAATAGTGGTGAGATTTAGCATATTTATCTTGTCTGCTTCCTTCTCTGCATGCTTCTAGTCATGCAAAGTATAAACTCCGCATCTTAGAGGAAAAGGAGGCCAAACCTGCTTTTTTGAAGTCCTCAGAGTCTTGGTTGCTCCTGCGGACGTAATCTGATAAGCTAATTCTCGGGCCAACAGCTTGACGGGTATGTACAGGGGAAGGAAATGAGGCCTGGCGAGGCTACCAAAAACTCTTATGTATGTGAATTTATCCTCCCCGAACCAGTTTCCTAGAGCGGTTAGGTCAATCTCTGCTTGTGAAGAAATCTTCGGAGCAAGCTTATCAAAAATGGCACGGTAAATGGGCAACATAAAACCATTACAAATTTCATATAGGTGGTCTTTATAGTGTGCTTTCCATAGCTTCTGGTGATAAATGTGAATGGGCATGGGGTCTTGTGGAGTCCACCTCCACCCCAGCACAAGAAATTCAGAGTTGAAACAAAGAGTATCTAAAATATAGGCACTAAAATAAAACGGAGGAATAGACCTATCGGTAACGCGAGTTTTATTTCTAAACTCAAGGATAGCAGTGGCTAACTTATCTGATAATATATTTCCCAAATCCATTATCTCACTATTGATTGCCGCTTCCATTAAAGGAACCATTTCAATTGTGAATTTTGCAGAATCATGTAATCCACAAATCCTACACATCATCACCCTGGCGTAACAGTAAGGAGAACATAATGAATTGACAGAGTACTTACCCGAAGATTCATGCTTGTGCCTTGCGGGTTTCTGTTTCCATTCCCGAATAGGGGTTGATTCAGTTTCATTCTCACTTGTGAACTTCTCCAGAAATGCTTTGTTGTATTTCTTTTATGGTTCAGGCAAGTGGTACATTTTTCTCAAATCATCAAGTTGAAACGAGCCAAAGACTCTCCCATCGACTGTGTAGAATGTTCTATTCATAACAGGGATTTCCTCTACTGCCCACTGCACTACATCTATATATAGAAGAATTTTCTCTCGAGCTACTATTCAGTGTAGATAGGAGTCGGCTAAATCCTTTAGGGAAGCCTCTGACTTTCTAGTCGAATCTGCAGTAGCTTGCACAGATACCGTTTCAGGCCCTTCAGCTTCAATTAGATTATAGATGCTTTGCCAACTAGTGTTGCCGAGGCCAAGACATGTAGTGTCTGAAATCAATCCTTTCTTGCTTGGTCCTAGATCAGCGGTAGATTGTCCTGTTATTGTGGGAGTTGATGGTGCTGCGAATCTCTTGGATTTCTTCCCCATTTGGCTTGAATTTGTTGCTTCGACAGAGCTCTGCGCATGGAATAAAATGAACGTAATGCAAAGAATAGGTGGTGCGAGCCAATATGAAAGAGTTATATCAATTAAAAAATAATGAGGGATTAAAATAATACTGCCGCAGATACAATCTCAGGGGAGATCTCGGCATAACTGCTCCATTAATTGGCCACCTTAACCTGTCAATCATTTTAAACACCCATCATATCGTTTATTCGCTGAATGATTCATTCAAGTGTGGCTTTGATTTTTTGGCGGATAATCACAAGTGAATCGCTATCAGGAACGGGAAGGCTTTTAATAATAATCTAACATAATATACTCAAGCCTTTTCAATCTTTTTTGAAATTCGCGCTTAGCTTTATCGCAATCGAAATCAGAGAAATGCTTGGGTAATAATATTTGTGTCATTGCAAAATCCCCAATCCCTGATAGCGATACACCTTATTGCATCGGAAGTTTTTAAAAGGTGTCTTTAATGTGTGTGCGCTACATTCCCCGATTGCCGATAGCGATATCGCATCGAAGAAAAGTGGGAGGGCCTTTTGTTACACTTGCTTGCCTTTCCCGATATTTGATAGTTATTCACTTTTTGGATCGGGGTAAACCAATGGGTCTTTGCGTTATGCATCCATTGTTGTTGCAATATGCGATCTTGCGATCGCTTTATCGCAATAATAAAGAATTATATATTTATTTCATAAGACCGATTTATATTTGTTCAAAAGGTTTTTAATGTATTTCTTCCAGACCTTTTGATGAAGGGTTGAGTTGATACCAATTTTATTCACACATCTAAAAAGGGACCCATTTCATATTATAGTTAAAGATAAAAATTTTATGAAATGGGGGGTTGTTGTACAGCACAACAATTGGCGATTCACTGGGAGAAACAGTTATCTCTGAAAAATGTTGAAATACTTAAACTTTCTTTATATAGAAATCTTACCTAAGAGGAGAATTCTAATATAACTAGGTATACATAAATTCTGAATCTAATAATAGCTATTTTTTCTAATTCCTTCTCTTATTAAAATTAAATGAATTCCAAGTTTTAAATTAGCCTTTATTGGTTGATAATGATAAAGCAAAGAACTTTTCCAACTCAGCATTATAATGACTCCTTTGTCATAGGTAGAGCCTCTGCTGCCAGCAAACGTTCATAGTCTCGACAGGGATACCTTTTAACCATTTAATCGTCTATTATCCCATCCATTTCAGAGTATAATTAAAAGAATGAATCCAAAAATATGCTTTCATATTTTGTATTTCTTTTTCTTTTTATTATTTTGCAAGATAAAAAGCCATTGTCCTGGTTTGGTGGCCAGCTGTTTGACAATGCCATTCACTGGTTGTAATCTAACCGAACGAGCTGGCTCGTGATGAGACCCCTTGTCTTATAATTATAAACCATTACCCTGTTTTGGTATGCAGTATTGGTAATGTCAGTTAAGCTATTCCCCAATGATCATGGTAAGCAGGCTTGTAATAAGACCCCTTATCTTTTATATCAAATATCTTTTAGAATTACACTCTGAGTAATCATAAGCTTTAATGAATGGGATGGACAATTTTCTCCTTAAGAGAGCATGGATGACAGGGTAAGAGTTGAAGATGCTAAGATTGAATCAGTTTCTATTTTTATATTGATAACCATTTTTTGGCCATTTGAAAACATTAAAATGATTTACAGTACTTCTAAATTTTGAGAAGATTTCACAAAAATAAAATGGGGTTTCAGAATCTAAATATACCTAATTTCCTAGAAATTTTCCTTTTGTTTAAGGTTTCCATTTTAAAAGTAAATATCAAAACTATTTCTTTTGAGCAACTTTTTCAATATAGCAAAGGCCAATGGAAGATATCTTACAAATTTATTCCCTAATAATCCTAAAAACTATGAACACAAATTTTGCTAAAAATTGAATATTTACAAAAGGAGAAGGGGTTACCTCGTCAATTGAAGAATTTTTTCAAAATAAGGCCATTAACAGGAAGAGAATCTCTCTTTCCTGATAGATCTTGCAATATGAAAGTAGAATGGCCTATCTTCTCGTTGATTGGAAATGGTCTGAGCCACATTTTTTGGAACTTAGTGTGTTTTCCTTTATCTTCATGGGTTTTGTCCCATTTCAGAACTAGATCACCAACTTGTAATTGTTTTGAACTGGATGAAGTTGAATCAAAAGATGACTTGATAATTTGCTGATGTTTTGCATGAATAATCCTAGCCTTTTCCCTTTCTTCTTCTAATTTTAAGATTTGATCATGTCTTAGTTGAATAGAAGATGGGGGGCTTTCTTCAATAAACTGCACTAGGGCTAGAGAAGAAAGCAATAAATTGGTTGGTAGGACTACTTCTTTCCCATATACAAGGTTAAATGGAGAAGTACCTATGGAATCCTTCTGTGTTATTATGTCAGCCCATAGTGCAAATATCAAAGATTTATGCCAGTTTTTATGATTCTGCTCAATAGTTCGCTTAATAATTTTGACGAGATTTTTATTGGTGGATTCTGCTAAACCATTACCTTGGGGATAGTAATTCACAGAATATTTCAATTTAAACCCTCTTTTAATAGCAAAATCAAACATAGAATTTCCAGAAAAATAAGATGCATTATCGAAAACAAGAGCATTTGGGACACCATACTTGGTAATGATGAATTGATCTATAAACTCTATAATTACTTCAGAGTTTGTTGTCTTCAAAGGAATTGCTTCAACCCACTTAGTAAAGTAATCAGTAGCAGTAAGGATATACTTATGTTGTTTGGATGACTGTGGAGTGATTTCCCCAATGATATCCAATCCCCATTGCTCAAAAGGCTGTTCAACGTTGACTGGTTGCAAAGGGAATGCTGGTTTTCTTTGTCTTCCACTAGATATTTGACAACTTCAACATTTCCTTACGTATTCATGAGTATCTTTGTTATGAAACCAGCTCAAGAAAAGATAGAAAAGATAGATCAACGCCTTAGAATTCAGCCTCTTCGAGGGGGCAACCTCCTTTACATAACATAAATGAACAATTCTTGGATGATACAAATGAAAAGACCTCCTTT
>APFE031400981.1:0-21412 GCA_000404065.3 Pinus taeda
TGAATAGCATGATCATGATCATGAATATGTGGGAGACCTTTGGGAGTCTCAAATACCTTGGAATGATTGTTCAAGACTTTTTGTAGATCTGGAGAAATAGATGATTCCAATGTGGGAACATCTAGCGAACATAATTATGAAATTACACCCCTTTGTTCCTTTTTTAGAAGCTTTGTCATACCATTAGAGCTGATTATCTTTCCCATTTTGCCTGCAATACCCCTTAATTCAACTTCATTTCCTTCCACAAAAAATTTCATGAAAAGTTCTTGAAAATTAAAAGCTATTGTACCCAAGGATTGTACCCATTGGACTCCTAGTACAACATCAGCACCTCCCATTGGAATAGAAAGCATTTTGCTAGTCAATACATATTCTCCCATCGATAGCTTGATATTATGGCACTTTCCAAAGAAATTTATTGTTCCTCCATTTGCAACCATCACTTCACACTCTGGTGCTGGATATAAGAAGCAATTCAATTCTATTGCTACCTTACAATCAATAAAATTATGGGTACTTCCTGAATCAATCAACACTATTACCTTTTTCTTCTTGATTTGTCCTTCTATCTTGATGGTTTGAGGAGTGGTAATTCCAGCCAATGAATTACAAGATATGGTTGGATTCATTTCTTATTTCTCAATGTGATCTTTCACTTCTTGCACCTTTTTCTTCTTGATATGTCCTTCTATCTTGAGAGTTTGAGGAGTGGTAATTCTTGCCAATGCTTTACAAGATATGGTCTGATTCATTACTTCTTTCTCTGTGATCTTTCACTTCTTGCACCTTTTTCTTCTTGATATGTCCTTCTATCTTGAGAGTTTGAGGAGTGGTAATTCTTGCCAATGCTTTACAAGATATGGTCTGATTCATTACTTCTTTCTCTGGGGTTGGGTCCTGGTGTATATCCTCTTCTTTTGATGTTTCTTGATCCTTTTCTTCCTCCTCCTCATACTCTATGTAAAATAATTTCTTCTCAGCACACTTATGACCTTTAGTGCATTTTCTATCACAATTGTAACAAAGCCCTTTTTCTCTTTTTTCTTCCAATTGTTGTGGTGTAACCCTCGTAGGGTGTGGAAGGCTAGGAGAAACAACATTTCCATCTTTATAGTTGTGAGGGGTAGACTTCCTTGTTGCCATAATTTTACTTTCCACTATGTCACAAAGCCCTTTTACTCTTTCCAATTTTTGGGGTGTTGCTCTAAAGAAGGTGTTGCTCTTTGTATCCTCATAATGTGCTATCATTTCCTTTGTGAGAATTGACCACGTAACAAGTTGTTTATGAGAACAAAGCCCTTTATACCTTAAAAATTGTTCCAGTTCTAAATATGAATATGCAATAAATACCTTTTGTAACAGTAGTACACCATGTAGATCAAAATATTGCTCCATCTGAAGTATCTAATTTACTAGATCCTTGCCATCAAACTTCCTCATATCACCTTTTCTTGATTTTAGGAACTTGATCCTGAAATTACTATAACTCTTTAATTTTGGTTCTTCCAGTTTTGAAATTGTGATTTGAAGTAGCCTTCTGTTTCCTCTTTCCAATGCCACCAGTCTGATCGAATTTATACTCTCCAAGAAGGAGTTATGTACAATCTCCAAAGATGACCTGATTATAGACCTTTCTAGAAGAGCAAACTTGTATGAAGTGCCACGTGTCACTCTTTTGACCTTCGCATCTGAAAAATATACATAGGAAACTACAATCCGTCCTATTTTTGTAATGTCTAATGAAATTTCAATCTGATGCTCAAAACAAAAGTTATGATGATTTAACCCAGGTCACCTGTTTGGAATGAAATTCAGGAGTCTACAAGAAGACAAACTTCCTCAAATCGTATCTCCGCAAATATAGCGTGAAAAGCTCTGAAATTTGGACCCGGGGTTCATAACAGTTTCAGCCCAAATGGGTTTTTTTTTAAGCATCTGAAACGTTGCAAAAAAAATGTTATAGTGAAAATGCCATGATGACCTGCTTGGAGTAGCGAAACCCTAGAATCCAAGGCTCTAATAGCAAATGTTATGAAACCAACTCACAAAAAGATAGAAAAGATAGATGAAAGCCTTAGAAATAAGCCTTTTTGAGGGGGAAACCTCATTTACATTACACAAATGAACAATTCCTGGATGATACAAATGAAAAGACCTCCTTCCTATATATAAGAGTCTAAGGGGTCATAATATAATCAAAGTTGACATAACAATAAGAATGTAAGGGCACAATAATAACAATAGTGGGCTTCTATGGGGCACAATAGTAACAATATGGGCACTACATGGGTACATCAATATAATAAGGGGGTTGTACTAATAACAGTAAGGGGTTACACTAGCAGTGTAGGGGTCTAATAGAATCCACATCCTATGATCTCCAATTTACATTTCATCCATGTGGAATTTTCTTAAAGGTGTGGTAAGGGGTTGAAAGGAATAAAAGTTAATATGATAGGATCGAGGATTAATTTTCATTAAGACTACACTAGATCTTCTTAATTTGTAATATTTCACACATATATTTGAAGTTAGGAGGACATCCTCACACTTCTTATGAAATTCTCTTGTAGCATATACTTAATGTAACTTGTTTTCCACTTAATAAATTTGAAATTATGAATCTTTTTCCAAGACAACAAAAAACTCACTTTGAAGTTATATTCTTGTAAAAATGATATTGGAAAAATACATTTCAAGTATCTCTTTGATATGTGCCATAAACATATTGTCACGTGATTTCTTAATAAATTTGAAATTATGAATTTTTTTCCAAGACAACAAAAAGCTCACTTTGAAGTTATATTCTTGTAAAAGCGATAATGAAAAAACACATTTGAAGTATCTCTTTGAGATGTGCCTTAAACATATAGTCACATGATTTCTTTCTTTAATAAATAGAAATTGTGATTTTTTAAGGAAAATATATGTTGTTCCAATATATTATTTTATATGTTTAAAATAAATTAGTAATAAGAATACTTAAAGATATCATTAATATGGAGAATCTTTATGTCACTTTTCATTGTTATTTTTTTATTAATTCACTATTATCAAAGTTGAGTTACCCAATACAAACCATTATTATCTCTATATTTATACTTATAGAGAGAGAAGTGATGGTCTTATTAGTAGGTATAAATCAAGGCCCATCTAGTCATCCTTGAACATACATACACCTCTCTCTTTGCATTTGATAACACCTTTTTGGTCTATAATGTGTTTATTAGGGAGATTAAGGAATATTTATCATAACATGTGGACTAACAAGTTAAATCTTTAGGAAAAGATTATTTACTGCGTAGAAGTTCATTAGAGACTAGCTAGAGGGAATGTAGGAGGCTCGTTCCCTGCATTAACTCACCAAAAACGCAGTTGGCTATTGGACAACTACCACACTCATTGACTATGAGGATCTAAGGAGACTAGATCCACTTTTATAGGGATTTTGGGTGGAAGTAGCCCTCCTTCCAAGGAGGCTTGCCCCTCACTCATTTTGTATAAATAAAGGAGCCCAAAAGCTCAATAGGTTTTGACCAGTGTTGGTAAGATCACGATATTATTGCGATTTTATCGTTTAATCATGATATTTTTAACAAAAAGATAAAATTGTGCTTAGTACTCGTAAATTTTTTTCCCGATTTTTATAAAAAAATCATGATTTTTTTTTTCAGTAAAGATCACGGGAGGCTCAGTAGCGTAGTTTTAAAAGGGGAAACATGCTTTTTGTTTATTTCATTTGGACAACAGAGCATGCGGTGGTGTTTGGAGACTTGGAGTGTTGGAGAGGCTTGGAGATCTTGCAATTTTGGAGCTAAATCAACTACGTGGAGGAGAAAATCAAAGAGTGTGCTAAGGAGGAGACTGATTATCTCCATAAAAACATTATGGGCACCAATCTTTTTTGTTTTCATCATTTTGAAACTTTGTTTTTGTTTTTTTGAATCCTTTGGTTGGGTTTGGAATGGGGTTTTTGACATTTGTCCAATGCAATTTTTTTTTAGTTTTTTGGTTTGGTTTGGAATGGGGTTTTTGACATTTGTCCAATGTAATGGTTTTTTAGGTTTTTTGGTTGGGTTTGGATTCTGGAATGGGGTTTCTTAAATTGTATGTATTTTTTTTTAGTTCTTGTACAATGTAAATAGTAAAATACTAATTTGTAAGTTTGTAACTTGTAAATACTAAATTGTAATCCTTATTTTCCCATACGTTCACCAAAAAACCATTCAAGTTTTCAACTTCAAAGTTCAAAATCAAACATGCTAAGGAAATTGGACCCTTTCTGGGAATTTGGTGAACCTAATGCTCCAAATGATAAACTGAACTTGACTTGCAAGTTGTGTGGGCACCATATGTGTTGGGGGGGTGTAGTGATTGAAGTATCAACTTGCAAATATCTCTAGATTCGATGTAGGGCCTTGCAAAAGTACAAATCCTGAACTCATCCAAAGAGCCATGAAGGCATTGGAAACTTTAGACCAAAATAGAGAGGCCAAAGAAGAAGTGAAGAGGAAACTAAAAAAGTCAATTGAGCAAGCAAGTGGCACTGGTTCTACTGTAGCATCAACCAATCCAATAGCTGCCTCATCATTTTTTGTTCCTCGAAACACACCTGCTTCACAGCCATTTATCAATTGAATGTTAAAAAAATAAGAAAGAACAAGCTCACAAGTTGCTGGCAAAATTTCTCCTTTGGAGTAATATTCCTTTCAGCATTGTAAGGAATAATCCATTTTTCTAGCTTGCTATTGATGCTATTGCAACTATTGGCCCACGATACAAAATCCCTTCTTCTCATGATTTGAGAGGCCGAATTCTTCAAAATGAAAAGCTTCACTGCACCAAAAGATTAGAGGATTTTAGGGCATCATGGGCACAAATAGGATGCACTATGATGTCAGATGGTTGGACTGACCAAAATGGGAGAACCCTTATAAACTTCTCGATTAGTTGTCCCAAGGGGACTATGTTTATCAAATCTGTTTATGCATCTGCACAAATCAAAGATGCATGAACTTTATGTGATTTGCTAGATGTGTTTATTTTGGAGGTGGTTGCAGAAAATGTTGTCCAAGTCATAATGGACAATGGTGCAAATTATGTTGCTACTGGGAAGATGCTTATGGACAGGCATCCTACTATATTTTGGACACCTTGTGCTGCACACTGTATTGATTTGATGTTGGATGACATAGGGAAAATTCCCTTTGTCAAAGATATTGTTGAGTCATCCAAAAGCATTGCAAAATTTATATATAAGCATACATCTGTGCTTCGATTGATGAGAAGATTCACCAACAACAAAGAGTTAGTGTGCCACACCATTACATGGTTTGCCACCAGTTTCATATCTCTTTAATCCCTCTTGAATTCTATGTGGGATGTGAAGAGAATGTTTCTTTCAGAGGAGTGGCGTGCTTTGCCAATGAGTCAAAAACTAGAGGGAGAGGTCGTATGCAGACTAGTTTCATACCAAGAAGACTTTTGGGCAGGAGTGCAGGAGGTGTGCGCCATTACTGAACTTTTGGTAAAGGTTCTTCTGTTAGTTGATGCTGAGAAGCCCGTAATGGGCTATTTGTATGAGGCCATGGATAAGGCCAAAGAAGCCATTTGGGCCTACTATGATGATAAGGGAGATGAGGGGTTTTAGAGACAACTCTTCCTATGGGGAGTGATTAATGAGCGATGGAAAACACACTCCATCGTCCCATTCATGCTGTTGGAATTTTCCTGAACCCCACATTTTCTTACGAATGTGGGTTTGTATTTGATGCTGAGATCATGGATGGATTCTTATCCTGTGTCCAGAAGATGGTGCGATCTCTAGCAGAACGTACAAAAATCTCTAAATAAATTGAGACATATAGGATGGCAGGTGGAACAATTTGCTTTGACATGGTCGTGATTGATAGGATGATTAAAATGTCTGGTATTTTTTAGTTTATAACTTTGTTTCAAATTTCATTGTCTCTTCAAATTCCATTTTTTTCTTATGTTTATTTAAAATTTTATTTGTAATTTTGTTGTAGATGCATGGTGGAGAATGCATAGTGCTAGGGTACCCCTTCTACAAAATCTTGCCACTAAAATCCCCAGCTAAACATGTAGCTCCTCAGGATGTGAGTGCAATTGGAGTGTATTTGAAAAAATACACGACAAGAAGCGCAACAAGTTAACACTTAAAAATTTAAAATATTGCAAATTTCGAAATAAATTTTTGAATTCATTAAACAATATATTTTTTATAATTATTAATTATTATTTCATGATCTTTATGCAGGTTGGAGTCCCAACGACTTAATGACATGGTCTACGTCTACTAAAATCTTAGATTGTGGGTGAGGAATCTTGAGAGGACACCTGATATGGAGGTCATCTCATTGGATGGGATTGACACCACTGTTGCATCGAGGATTGAGGCCGAGTGGCCTCTCATGGAGTCTGTTAATGATTGGTTAGTGCAGGATGTAGTGGAGGAGGAGGAGGAGGAGGAGGAAGAGGAGGAGGCCGAGGAACAGGAGGAGGAGGTGACACCACTTGCCTGGGCTACCCCTGCCACTAGTAGAGGATATGGTCTACCTCCTATAGCTCCTACTTCTAGTTGTTAAGCTTCTAGAGCATAGCAGACTCACTACCAACTCCACCAGCACCAACATCTACATCTAGAGGGAAAAGGAAAGCTATAGCATTTTCTCGCAAGAGGGGCAGAGAAAATCAATAGTATTAGTTATTTGGTTCATTTCATTGTATATGACATTATGACTCATGATATGAGATACATTATTATATTTTTTGTTGATATTTTGAGGCTGAGTTGGAACTCAGGAGTTAGGACATGCTATTCAGGACATGATTTACTATTATGTGTGATTTTAGCACTATAAATGATATAAACATATTATATATTAGTTCTTTTATCATATTTATGTGTCAATGTATTTATTTTATTTTGTAGATTTTTTAGATATTAAAAAATTGAAAAAAAAAGAATATTTTTCTACCAAACGCTGTTTTCCCGATTATTTTTCCGATTGATATGATTTTTTCTGATTTTTTCCTCACGCCAATATTATCCCGATAATGATTAGTGAAACATTGGTTTTACCTTTTTAGAGGACCATAATGACTACTAGAGCTAGGAGTTTGTACTTTTCATTTCAATTTCTATATCATATAATTGAGCACCTTTTGAGATCAATGAAAAACATTTTGTTGCCTTCAATCTAAGTGTATTATAGAGGGCTGAGTTTTGTTGGGTTAGGGCCCAACCCAACCACTCTAGTCTCTCTCCATTGTACATTTCTATTATGCATTTTCTCCTTTGTACTTAGTTTAGCAATGTTTTCTTCCTTACAAGCTTTATTTATGTGAAAAGTTGTCTTTGCAGGTTTATTAATCATGTCTCTTCGAAAGTGTGGTTGTAGAATTTTTATTAGCAAGCATAAAAGGATAGGTCTTCTGTTGAAGTAATAATTATATTTTGGTCAAAATTCAACTCATATGTTCCTTTCTAGTTTGATTTATTTAAATAGCATCGTTGGCATTCTCTAGACATTGATGTTTTGCAAGTTTAGTAACCTTCTAGTGTGCAGGTAATACTATTGGTTTGCAGGGAAGAGAACTCTCACTTTCATTTTTAACCATACCATCAACACCCTCCTTTCATTCTCATCAACTTCTTCAACCATTCTACATACAAAAAAATCAGGACAAATTTGTTAGAGGCCATTGTTTGCATTCCCTCCTTATGCAAGACGGGCTTATGAGGAGTACTAGGTTTGGAAAGAACTCCCATATACTTATCCAAAATTCTAATACCATTCCTCACCTGAAGATCACCTTCTAAACCCTTGGAATACTCTCAGATTCAATCATGTAGCAATATAGGGAAATCTTGTAGCATCATGTAGCAATCATGTAAAACCATGTAGCAATGCGCCAAACTCCTAAAACATTGACTAGAGTTGTCCTTTAAGCTTAATTTTTTACTCTTAGCCTATCACAACATATCCTAGGCCTTGAAACCAAGCTTTAGGAAGATCAAAGACCACTTAGGACGTTTCTTTTCATCATTGCAATTTATTTCCCCAATTTAGGTTAGTGATTGAGTTCATGAATTTAATATCACATGGGTAGTTTATATTTTTATTTCTTAAAGCGTTGATTGAGTTTTTTCATTAGAATAGGATCTTCTTTGGTATGCAGTAGTTTAGGATTTATTTCATGCTATTTACTTTGTGCAGCTAGACTAGGTTTATTTTTTTGTGATTTATTTTTTGCAATAGGTTAGGGTTTCTATTCCAAGCATTTCATTCCTTGCAAGTAGATTAGGATTTATGTTTATGAAATAATTTTCCTTGTTGCAAAAATCTAGATTCAATTTGCAAAATGGTCTTTGTACACCTTGGTTTCATTCATTGGCTCAGAGAAACTTAAGTAGAACTTAGCTTAGTATGCATACAACACTATCACCTCCTAAGTTTGTATGAATTTTAGATTGATAAATTAAAGTTGGTAGCCCTGAGATTTGTAGCATTCTTGTTCATGTAATACCAAATCTCATCAATTTTTGGTGCCATTGTTGGGGAGGTGTCAAAGTAGGTGTCGATTCTACTTTGAGTTTCTTTATTTTTTTTATTTTGTTTCCCTAATTTTTTACCCTGCGTCAGCTTATTTTCCATCTAGAAGGATCCAGAAAAAAGAAGATGAAAAAAAAAAAGCGCATTTATTTCATGCCTCGAGGTGAGGGACAATTTATGAAAATTTCTACGAAAAAGCCCACTCCTACAAGTAGTCAAGCATCACTTTTCTTTGGTGACTGTGGACCTCCTACATTGACCATAGAGGATTTGGAGAATCCTTTAGGTGAGTAGCCATAGATCTTTGAAGAGCCTATAGGGTAGGAAGAACCTACATCACCTACCTAAGAGATGGTTGAAAACATGTAGCCACGGCCCTTTCCTATCAAAGAAACCAATGGGGAAGCCAAGATGAAGAAACTATGTGCCACTTCTCTCCCAAAATTCCATGGCCTAGATTATGAGGACCTATATACATTCAAGTTTGAGTTGGTTGTGGGTTTTAAAACCTATGATTACATTTTTGATGAACGAAATCTAAAGTTGTTTCCTTGCACTCTCAAGGATGCAACCTTATGCTCGTTCATGAGTTTGAAAGGTGGCAACATCAAAACTTAGGCTCAAATGAAGCAAGCCTTCTATCATAAATACAAATATTATAGTAGATCAAGGGACACAAAAGAAGAGATCTTCAAGATGACCCTAGGACCTGATGAATCCCTAAAGGACTATGAAGAAAGGTTTTAAATTAGCTATAAAAGAGCTAACTGCACCCTTAATGTAGAACAACTGAAGCTTGTACTTCTCTGAGGGATCAAAGAGGATTTGTTGGAGACCCTTAATATCCTATCTGGTGGAGACATTTACAAGCTAGGTTATGATGACATTAAGACAATATTTAAGAATCATTCTAGGGCTGCAAGGAAGAAAGCTAGGTCTACTCAAGGTCTACTAAATTCCTCTTCCTCTACCTTAGCTATCAAACATGAAATATGGAATATAATAGAAGCTTTTAAGTGAATTGTTGCAGACTTTTTCTTTAGAAATGAGCATCATGAAAATTAAGAAGAAACACATAAAGGGAACTTGCTATATTTTTCCTTAGATGCACCAAGAGGCACCTTAGAAATGAGTTTTGACTAAATGTTATAGAAATATACTTTGTTTTTGAAGAGAATTGTGTAACTAAAAAATTCCCCTCTCTTCCTGGTCTAAAGGAAGTATAGCAAGGGACAAAAGGTGGCTTGTAGAAACTTTGTTTTTCCAACCAAAGAAGGCCACAAGGCCCTCAACAATATCAACAATCCATGTAAGGTGCACACTATCCTTCTAAAAATCCAAATCAAAATACACTTTTTCATCCTTGGTATCCTCCATCCAAATCAACTTGGTTCATTCCTTCCCCCTAGTCCTATACTCAATATCCTCTTCATCCAGTCAATCCACCCTTTCAGCCCTATCAACCCCAACCTTCTCAATGGAGAAATCCTTCTTTGAGAATGGAGGCCCTAGGAAACGTGACCACCTACCTTAATGCCTCCTCCTCCTACTCGTCAACCACAACTACCCCATAATAATTCCCCCAAGCAACATAAAATTCCCTCCAAACCTAATCAAACCCCAAATAACAAGCAGTCCCAATAGGTCTATAGTGGGGAACAACTTACCTTACTTATGTTGTGGAGATCTAGGAAATCAACCTTAGGTTTGGGAAGGTACTTCCAGATGCTCAAACACCTTCTCCATCAGAAGATATTGAAGAAGATAAGGAAGATAATAACCCTCAAGGTAATACACCTCCCTATCCTGAAAGGTTGTTCCAACCTAAGAAACACACCCCAAAAGAGGTTAAACTTCTAGGAGAACTAAAGAACATGTGCACCAACATAACCCTCCTCTAGGCCATCAAATATGTCCCCATCTATAACAAGCTCATCATGGAATATTGTTTCAAGACACTTAAAAGGAAGAAAATAGATGCCCCCAATATCAATGTTGTTAGGTAGCTGGTTGATCTAATGCTTGGGAATGTCATCTCCCTAGTGTATTTGGATCCCAGTAGCCCAATAGTGGATTTACATATTAATAGTATTATATTCCGCAACACATTGATTGACCTTGGGACTACAATCAATGTCATGACTAAGGAAACTATGTTGAATCTCAACCTCTAGGGAGCCCTATGGCAAAACACCATAGTGTTGCAACTTGTAGGCAGATCCATAGCAGCCCCTAAGGGTGTTATTGAGGATGTGATGGTCTCCATCAATTCCTAGGAATATCCCACAAATTTCCTTATACTCTAACCCAATATCAATCTTAATGGGTATCCTCTCATTTTAGGGATACCTTGGTTAGCTACTAGTGATTCTTATATCAACTATAGAGTTGGGAACATGACAATTAAAAATTGGTACCTCAGAAAGCAGCTTGCATTATACCCCCTTTTGTAACCCCTTGTTGACCATGATTTACCTATGTAGGTAGAGGAATAAGAAGGAACAATTCTATCAGTTATCCCCCTTGTTATGTGGAATTTTGCATTTATAGATAAATACAATTTCCCTAGGTGGGTAGCTATATCTAGACAACATAATTAAAGAATTTATCCTTTTTCTATAGAAGATAAATAAGACAATGGACCTAATTGTTATCTTTCTCTTTCCCTTTGTCCGCTTTGTGTGGCTTCTGTCGCTCCTTCTCTAATTTAATCCGCTCGACAAGTACATGCAATCATAAACAAAAGACAAAAACCAATCAAAGAAAGAGATCTATCTACTATAAGCAAATGGAATCAAAAGCATTCAAACATATAATCATCATACATGAAGACAAGAATATGGGAAAAGGTGTAAACAACTTTATTAAGTAGAAGGAAGAGTTACAACCATGAAGTCCGATCCAATTTCACTCCTCCAGCTTGGGTTCCAACCAACATCACATCAAAATCACAACACTTTGACATCATAATAATACTTGCTTACAATCTCGAACCTCACACCAACAATATCCCCTTACAAATTCTCAAAGTGCAGCCCCTGATCACTTACATAAGTGCTTAATTTATAGGAAAATGATGGTGGTTTGGTCATAAATGAGGGTATTGAATGGCCTTCCAAACTTACAGTTAGTTTCCATGGAGGAAGGGATGAGAGGATAAGAGGTTACTTAACTCATTCGCTATCCAATTTTGAGCTCATGGGACATGATAAGTGTGGGAATCTCGTAGATGGCTCTAGAAGATAAGAATATTCCCAGAACCCTATGTGGATTTTGCTCAATCTCACCCAATGTAGGTCAAAGTGGGCCTATGTACCCTGAAATGCACCTTGACATGGGCCTATCTACATTGAATCACACTTACCCCTGACCAAGGTTGTGCTGGTCCCTCAAGGAGCCATTTCTAGAGGGATTCAGGCCAGAAAACTTTCAGGGAAGGAGGCATCCAAAGTGATGACTTGTCTAGGGCATGTAGCAATTGAATTAGGGTTTGATGAGCCATAGAAGTATTGATCTAAATGATGGGAGTGATGTGCCCAAATGGATTTGTAATAGCTTCCCCCTAAAGCATGAAGTCAAAAATGTTAATGTCAAGTGATATGATTTATGATATGATGAGGAGGTTCCGAAGTGGATGGTGACCTGCATCGATTACAATACATAATGTGATGATATTTTTATTTTTTCTCATGAATTGCTGAGGGAAGGCATACCCATGCTCAACATATAAACCTTCATTACAAGTACACATATAGTCATTTATAGATATAGAAACATGATGGGATGACCATCAATGTAAAGCCATCGTACAAATGATTTAGTACTATCCTTAAATCACAACCCAGACGGTGAAACTAGATCTGGGGTATTCTATCTTGTTCAATTGTTTGCTCAAGTACAAGTGTAACTATGTGAATATGTGATTTTAAGTTGAACATGGGAATACACCATTTGATTAACAACCAATGTTGTAAGCCATTAAGAGACACGAGAGAAATGACTGATAATGATAATGATCCTCAAGGTACTGGAGTACATTTTGAATGGTGTGAATTTGATGTCGAACACCATACAAAGTCTCTCGGTCGAAGGCCATTGATGTCAACCTATCATCAGAAGCAAGAAAGTTGCCATTGATGAATGCAAGCCCCAGGGTACTGAAAGGGTGTTTCTAAGTCAACTTCTTGGATAATGTGCTGATGTCAACAAGAAGCAACTCATCAGAGGAGGGATTTGATGTATCCCACATCAAGGACATGAAACGAGTGTAATGATTTTTGGAGACGAAAGCTGACTGATGATACAAGGTTTAGGAATGACAGTCATGAAAATGAAGGTTTATGAGTATTGCAAAGGATGAATTTAACTAAGTGACTTATCTTGAACATGTCGGTGACACTGAATGAATTGGCAGCATTTACCCCAAACCAAAGTAATGTATGGTATGATAGACCAAGGTATGATGACCTTCAAGAAAATTAACCAAGCCAAATAGTCACAGTGATAAAGTGAAAGTGTCATGTTCAAGAGTGACCTGCTGCTGTAAAGTGGTTTACCCCTAAATTTCCCATATTCCCCAGTCATTTCTGACCAGTACCTCTTTATTTTCATCAATCTTGAGGAGGATAACATATGCTTGTTGTATAATTCCACCCTTTGGGTGAATCCATCAGTATGTGATGTTGTAACGAGTTTAGCAAAGGTGGAACTCAGTCTTGTCATGATGGACAAGTTTATCACTATTTGATGTTTTGACAAGTTTAACGACAATGATAACTCAGTCCTTTTCATGTTTAGAGAGTTGGAAAAGGGACAAAAAGAAAACTCGAGAAGTTTTTTTTGTAGATTTGTCTCTCAAGTCCAAAAAAGCATAAAATAATACAAGAGACAACCTATTGACCATGTTCGATCAACGTATTCCTTTTTCGTAAATAATCTATCTCAGTTTGGAAAAGGGTTAAACTTATACAAAGTATATGACATTTCCAATTCGTTAACGAGCTAAAAAGGACAAGCACTCAACAATCTTTTCATATTTCGAGAGTCTAAAAAGAACTTAAAGAGGACTCCACTTTGAGGAATGATTAGTGTCTAGGATAGCGACTGGTTCCAGTGATGTTGGAACTTCTCAAAACATGTTGATTTATATGAAGAGGCTGGCTAATAAGACCACTCATTGCAACTGTCCTTCAAAAAGGGTAAAACAACCAAGTTAAAGCGTATGATCATCCAAGCAGATTGTGATGATGGAAGGAAAATAACTAAGGCTCATCTGATGGAAGAGGTTGATAGAATGTAAATCACGAGGGTTAAAATGGAGATGGGTTCACTTTTACACAAGCTTGAACCATAAGGAACTATGCTTGGATTCAGTTTCATGTTTAAAGAAACTTGAAATGAAACACTGTGCTTGAATTCAGTTTCATTTTTACACAAGCTTGAAACGAAAGACTATGCTTGGATTTGGTTTCATGTTTACACAAGGTTGAAATGAAAAACTATGATTGGATTTAGTTTACATGCCCCCAGCATAATGACTCGATTCTAGGTGCATGCCCCCCAAGCTTCATTGCATTCACCTAAGTAGACTACTCGTGGCAATCAAGTGGATGGAATGAAGGTTCAATTACGAGATCAACTGAAATACTCGAATGGGATTTCATGAGATCTACTCAAAGACTTGAATTGGAACTTTGCTCCAGGAGACCTTGTTTCACTTTTTAAGGAGTTTGACACAAGACAAGGAACTCTACTGAGATTCCTTGTTTCATTTTTTAATGAGCTTGACACAAGAGAAGGAACTCTACTTTGATTCCTTTTTCATTTTTTAATGAGATTAACACAAGACAAGGAACTACGCTCATGGGACCTATTTTATTTTTTAATCAAGTTGACACAATAAAAGAAATATTCTCATATTCTTTGTTTCATTTTTTAACGACGTTGAAACAAGACAAGGAACCATCCTCTTGGACTTGTTTCATTTATTAACAAGGTTGACACAGTAAAAGAACTATCCTCATACCGTTTGTTTCATTTTTTAATTAGGTTGACTATCCTAATATTCCTTGTTTCATTTTTTTTAATGAGGTTGACACAAGACAACAAACTGTACTCATATTCCTTGATTACTATCCATAAGAGGTCATGACTTCCAAGAGGTTCTCATCAGATGGAAGAACAATGCTCTAGAAGGGATATGTAGCAAGGAATTCATTAGAGAGATATGGTTCCAATGCCCCCAGTAAATAATGTAGAACATCAAAAAATTGATCGTCAGTTGATGTAGGCATGGTATGGGTTTCCACATAATTGACCCATGGTGGGGAAGATACCATTGGGACAAAAGGACAATTTAGGGAAGATGGTTGATTGGAAGCCATATTTTACTGGGAAATGAAACCTGATCAATGGTGATAATTTTTCCTTCATGCGGGAAAGACATCACCTGAAAGAGTGTTGAAACAATAGCTACCATGTCATAAACATAGTCACAGCCAAGAAGTAAATTTTAATCTAAAGGGCCTGGGACTACCATCACATTGAGATAAAAAACTATATTCATCCAAAAGTAATAGGCAACTGAGAAAGGATCCCTAATGGTTGACTGGCTAGTCTGTTCCAACAGATTTTGGGTAACAGGCACAAGTGGTGGCAAACCGAGGGCTTTCCAGGAAGTGGAGGAAAGGATACTCATATATGAAATTGCATGTATAACAGTGCCAGGTACAATCAAATTATAAACTTGTGTTGTGATCTAGAAAGGCACATAAGAAGGAAGACGACACCTTGCCAGTTGATTCCAATCAAAGGAAGTGACCAAACTAGTTGGAGGGGGTACCATTGAAATGAGAGTATTACCCCCTTGAGTTATGAGAACGGGAGGGCTTTCCTCCTGTCTTGATGGAACAGGAGGGTATTCCCCAAGCTCGTTGGAATTTGAAGAAATGAAAATAACCTGAGTGGTATCATACCCACTCTCTACAGGAAAGGTATAATTAAATGAAGGTGAAATCGAGTCAAATGTTTCCTCGACCTATGATGGGTCAAGTATAGACTCATGGGATTCACATTTAGAGAGAGTGGGTTTGACCAACGGTTGATTTGGGTTAGTCACTTTATCAACTAGTGAAGGATTATGGGAGAGTCTCCTGTAACGAGATGGAAGTCGCTATAGAGAAGCAGGATGGTTATTCAACACTTTTTTGGCTTCATCCAGATAGGGACAAAGGTGAATGGGGTGATTCCATTCACATAACCTAGAGGGAAACTTAACTTTACCCTTATTTCCATGAACTTTACTACCACTATTTGATGGTGTGTCACCACCATGATCTCCAGAAGTTGATGACATAGGATGATGTGAATGAGAAGATCATTCTTATAAGATTTGAGGAATACCAGAGAAAGTTTGAAGAAGATGGTATTCCATACAAAGTTTGGAAGGATATCTCAGTTTGTGAGGCTTATCGAATGGTTTTTGATTAGAAGTTGCATTCAAGGCAATGGTTGCTTGGTTTCCCCCCTACTGAATTTGCTTCTTCTTCTTCTTCTTCCCTTTCTTCTTCTTCTTAGCCACATGGTTACTAGTGTCAATACTTTCACCAAGAGAAGAGAAACAAGGGGAGGAAGAAAAAACCAAGGAAGAAGGCAAAGGGTCAACTTTAGGATCAACTGGAAGTTGATTTTGTCCGATTGGACGAGTACTCGATTGCGGAGAAATCACGACTTTTTGAACCAAGGAGGTTGAAAACAACCATACTAGCAAACCAATGGTAAATCCTGGAAGGGACAATGTAGCCATATAAGGAGCACCAATATTTCTGAAAGGAGGAAAAGGACTAAGACTCATATCAAAAGGAATTCCTTGATCAGTGGACTACGGAGTTTTTACCATATGTCTCAACCTAAGATCAACTAAGGAGTGAACTAGAGGATGTTATCCATGGTCAATTAATTTATTTTAATGAAAATAACACAACAAAACAAAAAAGGGAAAATATAGGCAAAAGGATTACCAAGTAACTATGAAATGGAAAATACTGCCTCAGTAAACCAAGGACTTAACATACGTGCAAGCAATCTCCCCGAATGTTGTGTTCAGTGTATCATAGTGTACAAGGCGGCTGACTCAGTAACCTATGGATGGATAGCAACCTATTGTAGTCCTCCCATATATACCTGATGTTAGTTTCAGTCTTTGCAGCCTTCCTCTAGTGATCAAACATGCTCTTACACAAGTGATTTTAAGGTGTCAAGGTCAAATTTTATCATTTCAGTGAGTTTTCAGGTAAAATTTGGTCACTAGGAATTAGGTCTAGGGTGTGCTTTCACTCCTTTCAAAGTTGTCCAAATTACATTCTATGTCACTATTCATCTGATTCTACCATCATTCATAGGGTTTTCATCATCACGTCAAGTTCCATTGGGTCATTTCACACCTTGTTCATGTTTCAGTTGCGCCTATGGCAAGGTTCATTTCCCTCTCCTAGGGTTTTGAAGCTAATTTCTCTTGGATGGTCAAATCATCGGAAAAACTTGTATCCTGATGTTCATACACCTTCCCCTATCCATAAAATACCTTATAAAGAATTTCCCATCACTGAGATCCCCCAAATTCCTCATTTTTGCATAAACCCTAGTTTCTTGCTACAACTTGGCAATTTTCTATGGTTGGGACTGTGTTTTTCCTTTTTGGATGCCTTCCCCTCACTTAATTTTTGAGATTACACTTTCCCCTACTTCCTAACATCCCTCCATACTTCCCAAAATTTCCTCAAGAATTTAGAAGCTCCCTATCCCCTTCATTTCGCTTCATTTCGGCAAATCCGTTGTCCCACACATCGGGATATGTTTCACTCAAATGATGTTTCTGAGCAATCAAGGATGAATTTGGGAAAACTGGGAGATTTTTTGTCCATAACAGAACAAGGAAGAAAAACCTCCTTCACTTTTTACACAGGTGTTATGGTTCTGAAGAAACGCCAAAAATACAATTGCCTTGGGAGAATTGAGGCACCTCTGGAGCGACCTCGGGAAAATCAAGTTTTCTTCTATCTCGGTTGGCCAAATTACTTCCCTTATGATCCAAATGATCACTAGAGACAGTTATATTTCCAATTAACTATCATGAGCTCAATTTGGAGTTGCGGAAGGCATCCAAACGTTGACTGTAACAACACTTTGCCTTTAGCCAGTTTCATTTAGTACAGTTCGACCAGTTGTGGGAGATTTGATTTTCGATAGAGAAAATGAGCTCCAAATTGAAAAATTCCAGTTGATTTTGAAATTAGACACACTTATATTTTCAATGAGCTATCATGAGCTCACTTTGGGGTTCAATAAGGCATTCAAAAGCTGACCGCAACAACACTCTCCATTCAGGCAGTCTCATTCAGTTTGACCAGTCTTCGGAGATTCAATTTTTGATAGGGAAAATGAACTCTAAATTGAAAAATTCTAGTGGGGTTGGAAATTAGGTAGGACAGCCTTTCCAACGAGCTATCCTGCGCTTAATGTGGACACCAGAAAAGCCTCCAAAGGTCACTTGGAAAAGAGAATGACGCACAGGAGGAGGAGCGCGACGGTTTTATAAATATTTTCACTGCATATGGTCAGTTATAGAAGTGGCAAAGGAAGGCAAAGGGCCACCCAAGCCATTTTTCATGTTTGTGGCACTACACCTGTAGCTAATGTTTAGCTCTCCACCTTCATTTTGTGACCCTTGGGCATTCTGTCTCTTCATGGCACATTCTATATATTGTATGCAAACCATTTGCAAAGCGAATTGGTTGGTTGGCTTGTAACTTCTGGGAGACTGTGGGAAAGAAACTTTATTTCTGCACTGTATATTCTTGCAGAGAATTAATGAAAGGCAGTGGCTCTATTTCATGAGATTCATGTGGTTGTGAGTGTAGCAAATATGTCTCTTATGTTTCATATGTATTTTGTTATGTTTCATAGTTTCATTTCATATTCATTTCTGGTGAAATTTTTCGAATGAGATCAGGTAGAATTCAATTCTATTGCTCTACCTGTGGGAAAATTTCATGTACAATGTTCATTCTTCTGTTGAAAAGGATTCATGTTGTCCATGCCCTTTTCACCTTCTTAAACAACTCTCCCATTCCCCCAATTTAAAATTAAAATTGCTATGCTTTCCGCCTACCTTGCCTCACGAAATAATCTGTGCCTTTATGTTAAGTTCTTTGTTCATTGAGGTCCAGTGGTCCCATAACATCCCAGAAACACAGTCATTCATAAAAATCATTCCTTATTTTCATTTCCACTTACTAGCCTAAGATAAATAGTTCATTTGAAAGTCATCTCAGTCCTTTTCGTTTATCTATTCACTAAGTGTGACTTGGAGAGAGCCCTCTCCTATTCTAGTAGGGCTAGCTACCAGACTGAGCGTGGTTTGTGGTTACCCTAAATTTTGCCTTCTTTCAGCCTGAGGCGGATTTAGGTGCTAACATAGTGGCAACCATACTGGGGAAGAAAATGGTTTGCTTGAAGATTATCTTGCCCCAGGACATATCTCAAGTTCAGCTCTAATGGTTGATGGTGAACAACAATCAGACATAAGAAGACGGCTGAAATCAATCACCTGACGACTCCATTCACTGAACGAACTAGCAATCAATGCTTCATGGTGACTCCACTGTAGAGGGATCAGTAGCCTTGAGATTTTTTAAAGATGGATCGGATTGCAAGAAGATACGCTCCCATGAGCCGAGATCACATTCCAGGCTTTCCAAATAAAATTTTGAAGGTAGATTGGTCAAAGAATCTGCCTATGATTAAAGATGATGGTAAGAAGGATGCTACTTTACATCTAGCTCGAATTCACATGCATATTCACAAGTTGAAAGTTGATTTTCCTGAAGATTTCTTAATGAAGATATTCATGGCCACTTTAGAAGGTGAAGCCCAATCTTTGTATGAAAATTTGCCCGCTGCTTGTATTTACAATCTAAAGGATTTTCATGCCCTGTTCATTGAAAGATATAAAGACTCTTATCCATCATTGAATCTAGTTCATGATTGTTGCAAGCATGCTTATGGTTTTATTGAGAGCCTTGAAAAATATTATGAGGATGATAATATTATGGATCATGAGATCATGGAAGACCTGTATGAAATTCCCTTTCAGCAGCGTAAAGACAATCATGAAAATTTGCAGCATGTCCAAGATTGTAGTACAGTGGAAAATGAAGGAATTTTGCATCTTGACAGTCAACATGAATTACATGAAATGGATCAGCAGTATGAGGAAAATTTATATACTCCTTCGCTTGAAAATATTGAAGACAATCACTGTTTGAGCAAAAGGAAACAAAAGGTGTTATCTCCTTTGTCTGAAGACGAGATAGACCAACTCTTGCACCGTCATGTTCCAGCTCAAGCTAAAGCAAATTTGCAGTGCGCACATGGTCAAGAAAGTGTTGGTGAAACTTGTTCCTCTTTTGAAAAGGATGACAGTCCGGTGAACATCTTTATAGATCAGCAGGTTGAAGATGTCCATATGACTGAAAGTGATGAAAGAAAAAGGATCGGTTCAGATTTGTCCATAGAAGAAGACAAAGTTTTGGGTCCAAATGTTCTCATGTCATCAGAACAAAGCCTTCATGAAGAGGTAATCTAGTCAGTTCATAAACAACAAGATGAGATCTTTTCTCAAGTAAGTGAAAAGCTTTCTCTAGATGAATTTTGGTAGATGATAAAAATGTTAGTGTTGGGTTTCAAGAATCATCCCAAGTTGCTTTTCTCATGATTGATGAATGTGATGAATGTAATGAGAATCTAGCTGTCATATCATGTCAAGATGATTAGAAATATATTCAAACTATAGCCGACCAGACCATTATGGATTCCACTTCAGATTCTTCCTCATATGTTTCATGTTTTGAAGTATGCTTTGAAGAGGAAATCCACTCATCTGCTTATTCAGAAATTTTTGGGGACCAGGACCATACTTTGTCTGAAGTACATTATGAAGGAAGATCATAATCAAAAGAAAAAGACATCTTGTTTCTTCAGCAGGAGGAGAATCTTCATGGCTTTCATGATCCAATGGCATATTTGTTGCAGACAACAGTGAAGATCATTATTGCAGTATTCAGTGATGAAGGAGATCATGGCCAATTATGTTTTTGGATGCCCAGTTACCAGTATCTGTTGTCGACAAGAAGATCTGACAAGGAGAATCAATCAAGGAGGCGTATACTTGAGTGGTTACATTGGAAGACATATTACACATGATTGTACATATGGCATTAGTACGCAGGTGGTCGCCATCATGATTTCAAAATCTTGATGGACTTCTGTCATTGAATAAGTTTGGTCAGCTCTTTGTTTTAGTTAAGTTAGTTATGAGTCATTTCTTTTTGCATTGAGTTAGTTTCAGTCATGTTTGAGTCAATAAATTGAGTCATGTTGGTTTGTAGGAATAATGGACTCCATAGCCCAATGGACAAAAGGCACTGTCTAGCTCTTCGAGAGATCTGTTGTTCTTGGCACCTCCAAGGAGATACCATCCCCCATTGGAGCCAATGTTGGTGCCAATCTTTGCAGCCTTCCTCTAGTGATCAAACATGCTCTTACACAAGTGATTTTAAGGTGTCAAGGTCAAATTTTATCATTTCAGTGAGTCTTCAGGTAAAATCTGGTCATTAGGCATTAGGTTTATGGTGTGCTTTCACTCCTTTCAAATTTGTCCAAATGATATTCTATGTCATTATTCAGTTGATTCTACCATCATTCAGAGGGTTTTCATCATCATGTCAAGTTCCATTGGGTCATTTCACACCTTGTTCATGTTTCAGTTGCGC
>APFE031400984.1:0-28024 GCA_000404065.3 Pinus taeda
CTTCCTCCTTTAGTTCAAACTCTATCTTCACAAGTTCCTTTGGTTGGACTTCATGTTTGATAACATCTTTCACCTCTCTAAACACGACATCTCGCTGTACACAACCTTCCGTGTGACTGGGTTCCAAAGCTTATAACCCTTTAAACCATCCTTATACCCAATAAAGATGCACTTTTCAGATTTACTATCCAACTTGGTTCGTTTCTCCTTTGGAACTGTACATATGCATCACATCCAAATACCCTCAGATGTGAAAGAGAGGGTTTCTTACCAGTCCATACTTCTTGTGGAGTCTTATCCTCAAACGCTGATGAAGGTGACCTGTTGACCAGGTAAAATGCAGTATCCACCGCCTCTGCCCAGAATTCCTGTCCTAACCCGACACCACTGAGCATGCTTCTTGCCCTTTCCATCAACGTCTTGTTCATTCTTTCTGTGACTCCATTTTGCTGAGGCGTATATGGAGCAGTCTTTTGTCGTGCTATACCACACTTCTTACAGAATTCTTCAAATTCCTTGCTGTAGAATTCTCCACCATTATCTTTCCTCAACACCTTTATCTTCTTCTCTGTTTGATTTTCCACCAGAGCCTTAAATTCTTTAAACATGTCAAAGTCTTCAGATTTCTTCTTAAGGAAATATATCCATGTATTCCTTGAGAAGTCATCTATAAATGATACATAGTACACAGACTTACCCAGTGATGGAACTTTCACAGGTCCAAACACATCACTGTGCACAAGCTCTAATATTTGTTTCGTCCTCTTACCACCAGAGGGGAAACTCACCCGATTCTGCTTCCCATATACACAATTTTCACAGAAATCAAAATCCAGAGAGCTATTACTCATACCTTCTACCATACCTTTACATGAAGTATTCGAAGGCCCTTCTCTCCAATATGTCCAAGCCTTTGATGCCACAACATGGTCTTCTCTCCAGAGACCACTAGATTTTCTGCTCCATTTTCAGGAACCATAGAACTATTGCACCCGTCAACAACAGTGCTACCTTGCAGCTTGTACAGAGTTCCAATCCGAACTCCCCGCATCAATACCAGTGCTCCTCGAACCATCTTGTAGGTATCCTTCTCGAACACTGTCTTTACACCTGCAACATCCAACTTGCTTACAGAAATCAGATTTCTGGCCAACGCAGGAATATGCAGAACACCCGGAAGGGTTCTAACCCTTCCACCTTGCAACTTCAACTTTACTTTTCCGCGACCAATGATTCTAGCCTTCCTATCATCTCCTAAGAAGACATCACACCATCGTATTTCTCATACTCGTAGAACCACTCTCTATGGGGAGTGAAGTGAAAGGATGCACCTGAGTCAATTAACCATGCCTCATGATCTACATGTGTACTTGAAGAAGCCAAGTACACATCCCCACCTTCATCTGAGGTGGTTTTCGCCTCTGCAGAAGGAGCATCATCAGATCCCTTTCCTTTATCAGGAGCTTTAGATTTACACTCCCTTCTGAAGTGCCCTTCCTTTCCGCATTTCCAGCACACCACCTTTATAGGTTTCCTGGAGATTTAGATCTCCCTCTAGATTTAGATCTCCCACTCAATGACTTATTTTTGTTTCTGTTCTAGGACCGTCCTCGTACAGACAAGGCATCACCATTCTGGTTGTCCATCTTTTTCCGTCTCATCTCCTCCGTCAGCAAGGCTGAGACTATTTCATCAAACTGCAAAGCAGTTGCATTGCTACCTATTGCAATAACCAGACTATCCCACGAATCTGGTAGAGAACACAACAAACTGATGCACTTATCTTCATCTGAAATTTTAATATCAACAGATAATAACTGACTTACCACAGTATTAAATGCATTCAGATGCTCTGTCACCGAGTCTCCATCTTTCATCCTCAGGTTATACAGCTTTTTCCGCAGGAACAGTTTATTCACCAGAGACTTAGATTGGTACAAAGTCCCTAACTTGTCCCACAAAGCCTTCGCCGTAGCTTCCCCTGATACATTCAACAATACTGAATCTGAGACACACAATCGTATTGTGCTCTTTGCCTTCCGATCCAACTTCTTCCATCTTCATCGGTCACTCCCGTTGGTTTAGTACCCGGATCTACCGTGATCCACTGATCTTTATCCACCAACAGATCCTCCATCTTGAGTTTCCACGACTCAAAACTCTGACCATTGAACTTCTCAATCTCTATCTTTCCGCTGCTCGCCATCTTCTTTCACCACCAGAATCGATCTCGCAGATCTCCCACTGAACAGGGTCTTACACAGGCCCGAGCGAAACCCCTCAGCAACAAAGGCGTCCCCTTGAAGCCAAAATAACTCCGATACCAAATGTAGGTTTTAACCCCGTACAGAAATTACTTGCATACGAATTCTAAATCACAGGAAAAATAAAAATGCGAGAGCATAACACATAAAACACATATACACAGAGATTTCCCACTGGATCTCAAAACCGAGACTACCAGCTTGATTTTTCATTATGTTCCTTCAATGTTACAATACATATTTATACATGCTGAAGCATCCAATACCATGGAACGAAAAACCATCACGTCCAATACCATGGACCAAAAAACCATCGCATCCAATACCATGGATCGAAAACCATCGCGTCCAAAACCATGGACCGAAAACCATCGCATCCAAAAAACATGTGCGAAAATCATGCACAAAACCATAGGTGGGTCCACCCAACCTAACATAGGGTCCAAAACCAAGATTTTCCGAGGCGCTGCCCCGGACCCCATAAAGTGGGGTTAAGGGTACCCCTCAAACCCCCTGTTAACTATGTGGAAAGAATATAACACAACCCAACATATACATCCGGTTGAAACGTTTGAATACAGAAGATAATCAAGCTTCACACCCAACAAAGATCACATTACACACTTCTAGGGCCTAGTAGAGACCCTTCTTGTTAGCTAGAACTATGACCTACGCTAGCCCAAGCCCTCTCTCTCCCTCCAGCACACAGTGCATTTCTACTCAGCAAACCCTCCTTATCCTCTCTCACTACGCTAAATGAGCCTTTTTCTCCCATTTGATTGCACTACGCACTTCTAGTGGAAAATGATGCCTTCCTCAAAGCCTTGAAAGTGTGCCCTGCACCCTTCTTGTAGCCCTAGCCTTCCTCCCTACCATGTGGTGCAATTTTAGGCAATCCTACTGCCTTGCCTCTTGCAAGTGCATCATGTGCCAAAAATGCCTCCTCCTCCTTCAAAGTTGTGCATGGCACAATCTTAATGAAACCCCTCCTTTATCTCTTAAAATTGTGCCCTACACCCATAAGGCCTCTCTCCCTCTCCCTTGCGCATTATCAATCTACAGTCAAAAATTTTGCATGAAGCATGATAGAGGAGGAGGATTTTAGTCTAATGTTTGCTTTCTGTAATGTTCTAAACTTAAACAAATAGTGATATGCAAAAGCAAATACGATTTATACACATAAAAATAAAATGATCATCGAATACTCAATACGCAAACCAGTTGAGCCATTGTATTAATGGAATGGAGCAAGTACAATAGTATGAATGCACTTGGGCTTGCCTCAAGGGAAAACTTGACAAAACCTAGGCATCAAACAATAATCTCAATGCTGGAAAGATGACTTCCCCTCTAATGCTTTGTGTTGTCTCCCAGTAACTACACTGCTGGCTGGAAAGGAACTACATGAAACCCCGTCTCTCGTACTCAGAAAATGATGAAACTTCAGCCCCAAGCTCCCTAGCCAAAACCCAAAAAGGGTTTGACTTGAATCTAACCTCCCAAATTCAGCCTCCTCTATGGCCTATGCCCTCCAATCTACTCCAATAATATGACCTGCAAGGAATGGCCATGAAATCCTCCTCCAAGCTTTTTAAGGGAAAAAAAACACCACTCCAAGTATTTCCTCTAACCTCCACGACAAAAGCTCAGCCTCAAGGACTGATACTCTACCCACCACGTGATCTCAAAGTGATGCCTCTACGTTGACCCAAGTAGTGTGAAAGTCACATTGCAAATAAATAAGCTCAACCAACTCCAAAACTCTCCCAAGTTCCAACAATCCTCCCTTTCCTCCTCTCTAGAAAATCTCATACCCAAACTCCACTGCAAGACACCACAAACAAACTTGACCTCCTATTCATTACATCCTTCAGTAATACGCACCACCTGGAAGTGAGTGCCACTGCTAGAAATCATAATGAGATCCTCCTCCTAAAGAAATGTATAAAACCTTCCCAAGGTGGCACTTGAAGTCCCTCGAAGAAAGGGTGAGATCTTTACTTGAAGAAATCGTGTTAAACAGCCAATGGCTTGGCTAAGTTACTTGAGCAACCAAAGAGAAATTGATATACCAAAAAGATGAATGAGATGAGGAGAGTTTCCTTCCTTATATATATTTCATTTATCAGTTTTTCCTCCAATTCTTCTTCCATCGTGGGCCCTCACTTAACTACCTCCATGCAAAACTTAACCACCTCCACGCAAATCGAACTAGGGAGTGTGTATTTCCATAGTGAGGGTGGCCCCCATGTGTAACTTAACCACAACGCAAATAACTTTTCCTACCACAACGCAAATAACTTTTCCTAGGTCTAATCTCCTAATAAAATCGAATGGGGTCCACTAGCTCCAAAATTGGCCCCATAATACAAAAATTAATCTTGTTCCAAAATAATTTAAGAAAGGACGTGACAGTCCTCCCCTCTCAAACGTTGCTTGTCCCCAACCAACTTCAATGCCATACGCTCAAGAATGTGCTCTCCTTCACAAGTGGAATCCTCATCCGGTAAACTCTTCCAATGCACCAAATACTCTCTGATGATCCTTCTTCTAACCTTCCTCCCCCTGGTCTCTAAGATGGCCTCTGGCACTAGGATCAAAATGCCCCTCATCATCAAGTTGAGGCAACTACGCAAAATTTGTAACCTGCTACCCCAACACCCTCTTGAGGCATGACACATGAAAGATGTTATGAATCTTATTCCCTGGTGGTAGCTCCAACTCATATTCCACCTCTGCAACCCTCCTGATCACTCTATATGGCCCAAAAAATTGTGGCTACAGCTTTTCGGCCCCCTTCTGCTTTAGTGTGGACTGCGGGTACGACTACAATAGAAGGTAGACCAAGTCCCCCTCCACAAAAGGCCTCTCTACTCAATGTCAATCAGCATACATCTTTTTCTTTTTCTAGGTTGTCTATAGGTAATCCTTAAGAGCCTTGATGCCATACATCTATTTGCATAAGCTCCAATTTTTCGCTCTTCTTTTCTTTCCCAACTCTAAGGAATCTGACTCTCTTCTGTTTTCCATAAACACAGTTCTCACAGAATTTTAAATCAACATACTTCAGACCTAGCAACAAATTTCTTGAGTGAAGAATCTACACCCCCTTCTCACTCATGTGCCCAAGCCTATGATGCCACAATTTCATATCTTCTCATGTAGAGGTTAAAGCATTAACAGAATTAGAAATACCATTGCATAAGTACAATGTACCAACCTTTTCTCCTTTCGTTATTACCAAGGATCCTTTAGTGACCTTCCAGGTTTTATTTGTGAAAGTAGTTACGCAACCTTCACCTCCCAACTGCCTTATCGAAATAAGATTTTTCTTCAAATCTGGAACATGCCTTACCTCCTTCAATAGCCATTGATTTCCATTCTACTGTTTTATGAAAACTGTACCCATTCCAACGATTTTACAGGGTTTATCAACATCCAAGCGAACCTATACAAAATCTCCTTGAACATAATCATGAAAATGTTTCCTATGAGGTGTGACATGGAATGAGGCCCCTGAATCTACCACCCAGACATCAATAATATTTTCTAATGAAAGAATCAAACCATCTTGCAACACATCACCTGTTACATTCGCTTCGTGATTGTTTTCTTGCTGCACGTCTCCTTCCTTTCCCTTCTGATAATTTCAGTCTTTCTTCAGGTGTCCTTTCTTCCCACATTTCCAACATACTATCCCCAATCTAAACTTGGATATGCCTTTTCTTGACTTACTGCGATATCCAGAGCTCTTTCCTCTTTCCATTTTTCTTCCCCTAGTCTCTGCAGTCAAAGCATTTCCTGATGTCTCACCGGAGTTTTTCCGTCGCATTTCCTAGCTAAGGATTGCACTGATAACATCATCAAACTTTAAAGTACTGGATCCAGAGACAGAGTTACTAATGGCCATAACTAAACCATTCCAACTTTCTCGCAATGAGCACAGAAATAACAGAGCCCTAACTTCATCATCAAAATTTACCCCTACAGAACTTAACTGACTTGTAACTATATTAAAATCATTTAAATGGTCTGCAACAGATCCACCTTCTGACATCTTCATACTAAATAAACGCTTCATAAGAAATACCTTATTTGAGGCCAAGGGTTTTTCATATAGTTTGGCCAATGCCGACATTAAACCCTTTGTTTTCATTTCCTTTGAAATATTAAACGCTATCGACGCCGCTAGGCACAGCCGTATTGTTCCAAGTGCCTTTCTGTCGAGAATATCCCATTCTGTGTTTGTCATACTCGTCGACTTCTTTGTATTTTCGCTCAATGGTAGGTACATATCTCTCTAATACAGATAATCTTCCATCTGCATCTTCCACAGCTGGTAGTTTTGGCCGTTGAATTTTTCGAGCCTGAACCTACCATCTTCTGCCATTGCTCCCACTCGAACCAGGAACCCTTCTCTCCTCTGAGTTTATCAGCCAAATAGACCTTCAGCTCTGATACCAGTTGTTAGAAAATTATATATTACGAAGCAATGGAACACATAAAATATTGCAGATATAAACAAAGAAAATGCATAAAACAAGAGAGACACAATATACGTGGTTCACCTAGTTTGGGCTACATCCACGGAGAAACAACCAGTCCTTCTTTTATTATATTATCCAGCAAACTGAAGAGATACAACCTACATCAGATCCACTATAACACCCTCTTCGCTCTTAATCTTCTCTCTCTTCCTCACTCAGAATACAGAGATACGTAGATGCAATACAATTCCCTCATATATAGTGAGGGGTTGCCTTCTAGGTCAAAAAACCCTAAATTAAACATAACTTCTACTATCAGATCATCCGCTTAATGAACAACCCAGATTGGCTAACAATTACTAGACTTTTACAAGGCAATTTTACATTTATTTTTAGCTTCAAGGGCATTGCACCCGAACCCCCGCCGGGGGACCACTGGCCCCCAGACCCCCACGAGGGGGACAAGTCCCCCCCCCCGCGTGGAGGGGTGTACAGTCTTCCTAGGGTATATATCCGGCTGAAACCTTTGAATACAGAAGACAATCAGGCTTCACACCCAATAAAGATCACACTACACACTTCTAAGGCCTAGTAGAGACCCTCCTTGTTAGCTAGAACTATGACCTACGCTAACCCAATCCCTCCCTCTTCCTCCAACACACAGTGCATTTCTACTCAATAAACCCTCCTTGTCCTCTCTCACTACGCCAGATGAGCCTTTTTCTCCCAGTTGACTGCACTACGCACTTCTAATGGAAAATGATGCCTTCCTCTATGCCTTGAAAGTGTGCCCTGCACCCTTCTTGTGGCCTTAGCCTTCCTCCCTACTGCGTGGTGCAATTTTAGGAAATCCTACTGCCTTGCCTCTTGCAAGTGTGCCATGTGCCAAAAATGCCTCCTCCTCCTTCAAATTTGTGCATGGCATAATCTTAATGAAACCCCTCCTTTATCTCTTAAAATTGTGCCCTGTACCCATAAGGTCTCTCTCCCTCTCCCTTGCGCATTATCAATCTACAGTCAAAAATTTTGCATGAAGCATGATAGAGGAGGAGGATTTTGGTCTAATGTTTTATTTTTGTAATGTTCTAAACTTAAACAAATAGTGATATGCAAAAGCAAATACGATTTATACACATAAAAATAAAATGATCATCAAATACTCAATACACAAACCAGTTGAGCCATTTTATTAATGGAATGGAGCAAGTACAATAGTATGGAAAATGCACCTGGGCTTGCCTCAAGGGAAAACTTGACAAAACCTAGGCATCAAACAATAATCTCAATGCTGGAAATATGACTTCTCCTCTAATGCTTTGTGTTGTCTCCCAGTAACAGCACTGCTGGCTGGAAAGGAACTACATGAAACCTCGTCTCTCATGCTCAGAATATGATGAAACTTCAGCCCCAAGCTCCCTGGCCAAAACCCAAAAAGGGTTTGACCTGAATCTAACCTCCCAAATTCAGCCTCCTCTATGGCCTATGCCCTCCAATCTACTCCAATAATACGACCTGCAAGGAATGGCCACGAAATCCTCCTCCAAGCTCTTAAAGGGAAAAAAACACCACTCCAAGTATTTCCTCTAACCTCCACGACAAAGCTCAGCCTCAAGGACTGATACTCTACCCACCACGTGATCTCAAAGTGTTGCCTCTACGTTGGCCCAAGTAGTGTGAAAGTCGCATTGCAAAGAAATAAGCTCAACCAGCTCCAAAACTCTCCCAAATTCCAACAATCCTCCCTTTCCTCCTCTCTGGAAAATCTCACACCCAAACTCCACTGCAAGACACCACAAACAAACTCGACCTCCTATTCACTGCATCCTTTAGTAATACGCACCACCTGGAAGTGAGTGCCACTGCTAGAAATCATAATGAGATCCTCCTCCTAAAGAAATGTATAAAACCTTCCCAGGGTGGCACTTGAAGTCCCCCGAGGTGAGCTCTTCGCTTGAAGAAATCGTGTTAAACAACCAATGACTTGGCTAAGTTACTCAAGCAACCAAAGAGAAATCAATATACCAAAAATATGAATGAGATGAGGAGAGTTTCCTTCCTTATATATATTTCATGGATCAGTTTTTCCTCCAATTCTTCCTCCATCGTGGGCCCTCACTTAACCACCTCCATGCAAAACTTAACCACCTCCACGCAAATCGAACTAGGGAGTGTGTATTTCCATAGTGAGGGTGGCCCCCATGTGTAACTTAACCACAACACAAATAACTTTTCCTACCACAACGCAAATAACTTTTCCTAAGTCTAATTTCCTAATAAAATCGAATGGGGTCCACTAGCTCCAAAATTGGCCCCATAATACAAAAATTAATCTTGTTCCAAAATAAATTAGGAAGGGACATGACAGTCCTCCCCTCCCAAATGTTGCTTGTCCCCAACCAACTTCAATGCCATATGCTCAAGAATGTGCTCTCCTTCCCAAGCGGAATCCTCATCCGGGAAACTCTTCCAATGCACCAAATACTCTCTGATGATCCTTCTTCTGACCTTCCTCTCCCTGGTCTCTAAGATGGCCTCTGGCACTAGGATCAAAATGCCCCTCATCATCAAGTTGAGGAAACTATTCAAATTTTGTAACCTGCTGCCCCAACACCCTCTTGAGGCATGACACATGAAAGATGTTATGAATCCTACTCCCTAGTGGTAGCTCCAACTCATATTCCACCTCTCCAACCCTCCTGATCACTTTGTATGGCCCAAAAAATTGTGGCTGCAGCTTTTTGGCCCCCTTATGCTTTAGTGTGGATTGCAGGTATGACTGCAATCGAAGGTAGACTAAGTCCCCCTCCACAAAAGGCCTCTGTACTCAATTTCAATCAACATACATCTTTTTCTTTTTCTGGGTTGTCTGTAGGTTATCCTTAAGAGCCTTGAGGATATCTTGGCTCTCTAAGATCGAATCCTTGGCCTTTGGGGCCCTGTTGTCTCCAAAAAATATATCAGCAAAAGACAAAGCATCATAACCATATAAAGCATGGAAAGGAGTCATACCAATGGACATGTGATGGGTGGTTTTGTAACAATACTCTCCCAGATGCAACCATCGAATCCAAGCCCTAAGATAACCCTCTAACCACTAGTTCACCCTCTTTATCTGACCATCGGCTTGCGAACGATAGCTGGTGCTCTGGGTCGGCTCAGTGATGACTAGTCTGAAGAGCTCCTACCAAAATCCTTCCATGAATCGGATATCCCTGTCATTGACTATGGACTTAAAGATTTTGTGTAGACGAAGGACCTCCCTAAATAACGACTCTACCACCTATTAGGCTGAATATTGTGTTAGTATGTAAAATAAGTGTGCAAACTTGGTCGGTCGATCGACCACCACAAAAATATAATCCTTCCCTTGCACCGAGGGAAGTCCAGTGATGAAATCCATACATATGCTCTCCCATTTCCCTAAGGAATGGGAAGAGGCTACAACAATCCTCCTGGATGGGTGAACTCCCCTTTATTCCTCTGGCAAGCTTCACACTCCTGCACATGCCTCAACACATCTCCCTTGAGGCCCTTCCAAGTGAAGTGCTCTCTCACTAACATATAAGTCTTCCTAAACCCCTAGTGCTCGGACAAAGGAGAATCATGAGCTACTTGAAGGACAAGCAATCTCAACTGTGATCTCGAAACAAAAAATATGTGCCCCTTATAACAAATAACCTCATCCATCACCCTGTAGCATTCATCTACATAGTTTTTGTCCAAGATTTCGCATGCCCAACGATCCTTGGAGCACTCTACCAGCAACTGAGCCCTCCAGTCATGACAAATGCTCATGAGTGAAAGCCCGACTAGTATCCTAGATAGTGCATTTTCCACTACATTGTGCTTCCCCCACACATACTCAATATCAAAATTGTAGGCCTGCACTTTGCTAACCCATCTCTATTGTATGTCATTGAGGACATGCTGCCTCGTGAAATGGTGAAAAGTGTTGTGATCCGCCTTCACCTGAAATCGATTCCCCACCAAGTAATGTCTAAATTTGGCCAATGCATGCATTAGGGCCAACATCTCCTTGTCATAAATGGAATACAACAACTCATGAGGTAGAATCTTTTGGTTCTCGAAAGCAATGGGGTGCCCTCCTTGGGACAAGACTGCCCCAATCCCTACACCTGAAGCATCACACTTGAATGTGAAAGGCTGAGTAAAATATGGGAGTGCCAATACCAGACAACAACTCATCACCTCCTTGAGGCAATCAAATGTTTCCAGAGCTCCCTCTATCCACACAAAAGGCCTCTTCTTAGTCAAATCAGTAAGGGGTGCTTCCAACTATGAGAAGCCCTTCACAATCTTCTGATAATAAGTACAGATGCCCAAAAATCCTCTCAACACTGTCACATCTCAGGGATCTGGCCAATCTTGAATGGCCTAAATCTTCTCCTTGTGCACCTTGAACCCATCTACACCTATGATGTGTCCCAAGTAAATCATCTCTGTCAGCCCAAACTCGCACTTGGACATCTTGGCGTAGAATTGTTGCTCCTCCAATATACACAAGACTGTCTCTAAGTGTTGCACACGCTCCTCCCATGTCCTATTGTAGATCAAGATGTCATCAAAGAATACCAATATAAACCTCCTCAACTAGCCTTAGAAGACATGGTTCATGCATGATTGAAAAGTAGCCAGTGTATTGGTCAACCCAAAAGGCATGACCAGGAACTTGAAATGCCCATAATGACACCTAAAATTTGTCCCCAGGATGTCATGTTCTCTCACCCGAATCTGATGCTACCCTGACCACAAATCTATCTTAGAGAAGTACTTTCCTCCTCTAAGCTTGTCCATCAACTCAACAATGCATGGAATGAGATACTTGTTCTTTAGCGTCTTCTTGTTGAGGACCCTGTAGTCAATACACACGCGGAAAGTCTCGTCCTTCTTCTTCGCCACCACAGCCAAAGAAGCAAACGGACTGGAACTCAGTCTAATGTGACCCAATGCCAATAACTCCCTGATGGCCTTCTCAATCTCGTCCTTATAGGCCTTAAGATGCCTATAAGGTGTAGTGATGACTTCCTGCACACCAGGATCCAACTTTATAGTGTGCTCAAATCCCTCATCAGGTGGTTGTCCCAGTGGTATATCTCCAAAGACTACAGGATATCTATCTAGTACTACCTATATGTATAGATGTGGTGGTATGGTCTTCCCCCTAACCTCTGAAATCTTCAACTCTACTTCTCATTCTATGTCTCCATCCCTAAAATTAGCCTCCATCCGATGGGCCAAAACTGTCTGAGGAGGGTATGTATGCATGCCCCTAGGAACCACCAGCTTTCCATCTGGTCCAGCAAACTCCATCACTAATTGTTTCCAATTGGTGGTAACCAGACCAAGGGAATGCAACCATTTGACACCCAACACCACATTGGTGTCTAGTACATCCACCACGAAAAAGTGGTATGTCAACGAATAATTCCCAATATTCATTGTCAGAGTGGGAACATATTGAGTGCACTGCATAGTCCTATCTCCTGGTATTAGGACTGAAAGCCCCTCAAACTCTGTAATAGTGATGCCCCTCATCTGGACCATCTGAGCATCAATAAAATTGTGGGTGGCCCCACTATCTACCAAAACTTAGACACGCTACCCCTGCACCATACCACTGATCCTCATGATCAAAAATTTTGGAATTCTGGATAAAGAAGCTAGGACTCCCCCAGCTAGTGCAAAAGATACTCCTTCCTAAGGTGGTGGTGGTGGTGGTCCATTCCCTGCTAGATCCTCGATGTCTCTACCACCAAACTCCAACTCCCCATCATCCTCCTCATCATTTTCTGAGAAGACATCGATGTAATGGGCCTTGCCCGGTATGCACCGATGACTAGGTTCCCAAGGCTCTTGGCATGTAAAACACAAATTCCTCCTCCTGAGGTCTCTCACGGTCTCGTCATCCAATTGACTCCGCCCTTGATCTGATGTTTGTGTTCTGGGCACTCTAGTGTCACTTCCCTTCTTAAGCTAGGGAGTGCATGAAGGAAATCGATCTCAAGTCTTGGGAATAGCCCCCCTGCAAATCCCGAGGCAAGATATTGCCTCTAGAAGAGTGGATGGTTTTTGTGACTTCACCAATCCCGGCAATGGCTCTATCAACCACTCTACAAATGTGTATACTCTCCTCACATCTGAAAAATCAGGTACCATGACTGAGACCCTCAAAAAATTTGAGATATAATGCTCTAGAGGCCCTGTCTATCTGAGTTGGGTCAACTACCTGAAGTGAGCCTCGGGATCCTTCTTATCAAAGTGCTCCACTACTCTCCGCGTGAAGTCCTCATAGGAGGTCACGCTAGCATGCCCCAAAGTGGACAAACCATGAAACCACCAATCGTGTGCCTCCCTCTCCAGGTACATTGTCGCCATCTTGATGGCCTCTACCTTTGTCATCCGATTCAGCTGGAAATATGTGTCCAACTTCTCTACCCAAGCATGTGTTGTGCATTAGGTAGTGCCATCATAGGTAGGAAAATACATTTTCCCAATAGAATGATGCAACTCATAGTTCTTTGTACCATAGCCTTTTCCCTTCTCATTTTACTTGAGCTTGCAAAAGTCCCTGAAGGTCAGAGACTCTCTGAAGTCTGCCCCCATGGATTGCCACTCTCGAAAATTCTCTCCCATCAACAATGGATCCTCTCCTCCACCAGTCTCACCCTGCGCCAAAGGTATAAAATAGGGTAAATTAAGTCAAGTTGCCTCACTCAAGGATGGCTATTGCATAGTAGGTGAAAGGTGATCGAACTATTGAGAGGCCCCTGAAGTCTCTCCAAGTACAAACTCTCGGTGATTGTTACGCTCACGGTTCTGCATTTTGATCTCGTCCAGCATCTCCTTTTGCCATTTTTCCAAATCACTCAAAGCCTTCAAGAGACTATAGAAGGCGATCTCCTCCCTACTCTTAGGCTCACTCATATAGTATGCTACCAAAGTCTTCCAACGATCCTCTGCGTCTGGAGTAATCTCCAACTCCCTTTCCCTGCTCTGGTACCTCTATCTCCTGTAACTAATATTATGTCGATCCTCCTCACTCATAGAAAATTTTTCCCACGGCTAAGTCAGAATCTGAGCTCTGATACCACTGTAATGTTCCAAACTTAAACAAACAGTGATATGCAAAATAAAATACAATTTATACACATAAAAATAAAACGATTAGCAAATACTCAATACACATCAGAAATGAGAACTAATTGAGCCATGTTATTAATGGAATGGAGCAAGTGCAATAGTATGTAAAATGCACTTGGGCTTGTATCAAGGGAAATATTAACAAAACCTAGATGTCAAATAATAATCTCAATGCTAGAAAGATGATTGCTCTTCTAATGCTCTTTGTTGCCTCCCAATAACTACACTGCTCGTTGGAAAGGAACTGCAAGAATCCCCATCTGTAGTGCTCAGAAAATGATGAAACTTCATCCCCAAGCTCCTTGGCCAAAGCCCACAAAAACCCAGAAAGGGTTTGGCCTTAATATAACCTCCCAAATTTGGCCTCCTCTATGGCCTATGCCCTCCAAACTGCTCCAAGAATACAACTTGCAAGGAATGGCCACGAAATCCTCCTCCAATCTTTGAAAGGGAAGAAAACACCACTCCAAGTATTTCCTCTAACCTCCACAATAAAGCTTAGCCTCAAGGACTGATACTCTACCCACCATGTGAGCTCCAAGTGTTGCCTCTGCACTGGCCCAGGTAGTGAGGAAGTCACACTACAAAGCAATAAGCTCAACCAACTCGCAAACTCTCCCAAATGCCAACAATCCTCCCTTGCCTCCTCTCTGGAAAATCTCACACCCAAAATCCACTGCAAGGCACCAAAAATAAACTCAACCTCCTCTTCATTGCGTCCTCCAGTAATACGCACCACCTGGAAGTGAATGCCACTACTGGAAATCACAATGAGATCCTCATCCTGAATAAATTAAGAAAACCTTCCTAGGGTGGCACTCGGAGGCACCTGAATAAAGGTTGAGCTCTTCACTTGAAGAGCTCGTGCTAAACAACAAGTGACTTGGCTAAGTAGCTCGAGCAACCAAAGAGAAATCAATATACCAAAAAGATGAATGAGATGAGGAGAGTTGCCTTCCTTATATAGATTTCATGGAGCACTTTTCCCTCCAATTATTCCTCCATCGTGGGCCCTCACTTACCACCTCCATGCAAATCGAACTAGGGAGTGTGTATTTCCCTAGTGAGGGTGGCCCCCATGTGTAACTTAACCACAACTAAATTAACTTTTCCTAAGTCTAATCTCTTAATATAATCGAATGGGGTACACTAGCTCCAAAATTGGCCCCATAATACAAAAGTTAATCTTGTTCCAAAATAATTTAGGAAGGGACATGACACTTTCCATGAGTGATCTATACCCGTAGGTGTTCAATAAAGCATGGCGAAGATGTGTGAGGAGATCTATCAAGAAATGTTTCTCAATGAAGCATCTTGAAGAAAAAAGTCACAAAAGTATCATGATTGTGACAGTTGAAAGAACAATGGATTCTGATGATCAAAGTGACTCATGAAGGCTCCATGATCTCAAGAGACCCTTTGGAGGGTAGAAGGAAATTACAATGCAATATCTATTACAAGTATTGAATACATAGTGACAGTGTCATCACTTCTCGAAGAACTATATGTACAAGTCACCATGGGTCCAAGTCGTCAATGTAAATGACTTGTCATGTTGTCGTCACATGATTTTGTGGCAAATGATGATATAATTTTGGGAAATATCATAAATTTAAATATGTGGAAGTCCAAGAGTCATATATGGAAAAAAGAGTCACATGGAGAAGTCGAATAGTCATATAGAAGTCCAAAGGTCACATTAGAATTGTAAGAGTCATGTGGAAGTTCAAGAGTCATGGGGATATGAAAGGTCATTCCTCTTGTTATAAAAGAAGCCTAATTACTCAAAGAAGGGACTTTTTACCTTAGCTTCTCCAAATAGGCATTAGAGAGGAATACATTTCCTTTGGAAAGTGAGTAGACGTGGCTTAATGCTCCACCATTGGAGCTAGCGGTGTTTCATTGTATCAATCCATCTTGGAACTTTTGCTTAATATTTGAAGCTCATTGAGCCAACACACTTTCGTGTGTGTATCATAAATGTTGTAAGATTATTATATGGAAGTTTGTGTTATATGTATATGCCCTCATGTACTAAAGAAACTAAACTATTTCATTGGCTTTGGTGCTCACCTTATTGAATGTATGTTGTAATTGTTTTAATGATTGTTACTTCTATGTGAACTATTTTACTAGTTGGTTAACGATTCTTTCATATGCATGTGTGTGTGTCTTTATTAGAATAGTACTATTACTTTTCTTATAAAAACTCACTTTTGTTTCCTTCCAAGGAAATAACCTTGATACATTTTGCAATTAAACACTTCACAAGACGTACTTACTTGCTCATTCAAAAGTACATGCATATTTCTCTCTCGTGCTAACTACTGCAACCAAGGAAAATCTTTAAGAATATGGCAGTTGGGCCACATTTCCAGATGGGGCTCCTATACCAATTGGTGTGAGTTCTAATTGGGACTTCATAACAGGGAGCCCCCCTATATGTTAGCGAGATCCAACACCATCAATATTTTGGTTCTAGAAGGAGGGCAACCTTTATATGGCTAACAATTCACCACATCCAAATAAAGTAATTTTTGTGCAAGGTAGTAACGCTCTCATTTTAACTCCACCACATAATCCTCATATACGAGAGTCCTCTCTTTTAAGTCCATAATGGGAACTCAAAGTCACTTATGATCAAATCAGGACAATCTAACCTATTACTTGTCAATTTGCAAGAGCTCTTGGTTTGTATCTTATTGCTTCTATTCTTCCTCTTAGGCCTGTAAAGAAAGAAATAACTTGTCATGGCATGTTGGTTTCTTTGGTGGAATATTTGATTATTTCAAACCTTGAAGAGTTTTTTGATTCTATTGAAACACATCAACAAAGGGGCCTTCCACCTATTGACGAGGATTTGGAAGGAGACGGGGAGGATTTTCAATTTTCTAATGAAGAACAATCGAGATAAGGATAACAACTTGATTATAATGAAGATTTGAACGATGAAGGGGAGGAATATTCAAAATCAGAATGTGAAGAGGAGGAAGAAGAAGACATGGCTAATGAATAGTTGGATTGGATAGCCCAAGGGTCACTAGCTCTTCCGAGCAATATTCATCATATACCTAAGTATCCAGAAAATCTTTCAAATTTTGATCTTGATAAAAAGATGAAAGTTGAAAACCATATTGATGATTTCTACATGAATTTGTGAATGATTGGGGTACATTTTGATGATGTTGCTTGTAGATTTTTTCCACACACTCTAGAAGGTAGAGCATCAGTCTGGTACCACAAACTTCCACCTAATTCAATCCACAATTGGAGGGAGTTCAAGAAGTTGTTTTTAGATAATAATAAATATTTATGACAAAACACCCATCACGTTACTCAAAGAACTCATGAATCTTAAGATGGAGGACAAGGAAAATATAAAGGATTTTAGTCATAGATTTACCTGTTTATTGAATAAGTTCCCCACAGATGTTCAACTGCATGATTATATCACCAAGGATTATCACATCTACCTTTCTTACTAATATCTTTGTGTTTTTTTTTAAAAGATGCAAAGGATATATTGGAATTGAACTTTTCAAAAACGATTGTTGTTGAGAAAGACTTGCATTCTATTGGGCCCATCGATGATCATGAGGATTTTAAAGACTCCAAATACACTAGTAAGAAAGATCAAGCCTCTTATACTAAAGCCAAATAGAAAGACTCTTTTGATATGGAAAACTTGGCCAAATCTTTAAAGTTTCTTACTAATCAATTATTTGAAATCAAGAGAAGGTAAAATGAGGAAATCACCAACAGTAGGTCCTTTAAGCCACATTTTTTTAAGAAGAATAACAACAACCAAACAATCTGCTCAGAGTTCCAATGTGGTGTTTAATGTGAAATTTTTGGCATGGACGACTATTGTACTTTCCACCAGGAGAAACATTCAGAGAAAACATGTCCCCAATGGAACCACAACATGAATTCTATGAAGACCAACTTTGTAGACACTCTTTTAGTAGAAGAACAATCTGAGTAGACTCAAGAAGTAAATGGATCTACCATGATCAAGGAAAATTCAAGTGTTGGGCATTCAATTAATACTTTTGGCATCATATACAACGCTAACACACAAAGTGTTGATGAACCACCAATGAGTGAAACTCCTCAACAAACAACTCGCCAATATAATCTAAGGAGAAAAGGACTTATTTTTGAGCAAGATCTTAAAAAAAAATTGTTTAGAAGGATTTTACCACCTATAAATCCTACTCGGAGTTTACAAAATAAGTGTAGAAGTGCTCCTCCTCCTAAGAAATTTTCCAAACAACAAGAATAATTCCATAACTCTTGAAGCCCCTAACAAAGCTACACCACATGACACTTCAACACATATTGTTAAGAATGGAAGTATTTATTACAGTATCATTGAGGATATGAAAAGAGCTCGTTTGAAAATTTCAATCTTTGAGCTCGCAAAGATAACAGGAGAAGGTGAACTGATAATCCAAGCATATGCATAACAATCTCCTTCAGGTAATGAAGTTTTTGCTTCTCAAGTTAGGTCTGGAAAGTCTTGTGACATTCTCGAGTCAGTAGTCAATGATATTAATCTAAATGTTAACACTCTCTACCCCTCGTTCTTATTAACATTTGAAATCTTTAATTATAATGTTCATAGATTTCTCGTTGATTCACATGCATCTGCAAATGTTATGCCTTTATATGTTTCCAAAAAGATTAATGCTAAATGGAAAGGAGCGATGCCTAAATAATACAGCTGGATAGATCATTGGTTCAACAATTGGTGAACTTAATAATGTTATCAACTATTTATCATCAGACCATAGAGTTCACCAATGCATTAATATTGTAATTGTGGACATTCTGAAAGCCTATGGTTTGCTTCTGAGTAGAGAATGGTGCAGCAAACTATAAAGATATTTATCAATAGACTAGACATATTCATGGCTTCCTTACAATGGCAGGAACAATCAGATTCGAGTGGAAAGTGAACAGTACATGAAATACATATGACACCACTTGAGGGACACAATGAGCTAGTCGGTTTTGTAGATATCTTTTTCAAAAAAAAAAAAATAGATGTTGACCACAAGCGTTATAAAGTGCAATCATTACACGTACCATCATTTACATAGTTGAGTTGAATCTCCTTCCTTGTAGTCCAATTAATGAAAACAAAATTTTTAATATAAATTTACATACTACTAGTGTAGGAACTAACTTAGTAGCTACTAATATTCAAACGTTATATCTTAATGGTTCTAAGACTTATGACAATTCTGAAGTTGGTTGTATTCTCATTGGCCCTTGGAACAAAAGGCATATCTTGTCATGTAGCTTGGAGGTTGAGTGCACAAATAACATTGTTGAATATGAAGCACTCCTTTTAGGATTAAAGAAATCCATAGACCTCAAATTAGAGGTACTTAAGGTAATAAATGATTGTGAGATCATTACTCACTAGTTATGGAATACCATTCAATGTGTTTCACCTAGTTTGAAAAACTACCAACAAGAAGCATGGCGACTCATTTCATTATTTAAAGCATTTAATATTAGTTATGTTCCTAGAATTAGTAATGTTTTCGCAGGTACATTAGCCAATGTAGTTGCTATAATGTCACCTTTAAAAGATGTTTTTTCTATTGAAATTATTTATAAGTCATTTGTGCCTGAAAATGTAACTAACTTTTGCATGTTTAATGATGACCAGCATATAAGACACTTCATGGACAATGCAGATGTTTTTAAAGATGCAGCGATTGAAGAAGATAAGCATGACAAGGCTTTGTAGGAAGCATTTCAAGCATCTAAGGAGAATATTATTCCTAAAGATGTGGTATCTCTTGAGAAACTTGATGACCCGCAAAATTGTTTCAGAGGACTAGTGAACACAAAGACACAGAGCTTAATGTTGTCACATGAACAAGTCAATTTGGGAATCAAAGAATATCTGAAGTGTGTGAATCTTGGTACATGTTGTTCTCCTAAAGAACGATGAGATTTTATTCATCTCTTCAAATAGTACCAAGATGTATTTGCATGGGTGTATGATGATTTAAAGACTTATGACACACACATCATTCAACATGTCATTCCTATTAAAGAAGGGGTAAATTCTTTTCAAGATAAACTAAGAAAAGTTCATCTGACACTTGAACCCATGATCTAAAATAAATTAAGGAAATTGTTGGATGCTTGGATCATTTTTAAAGTTCGACAATCTACATGGGTTTCCAGCCTAGTTCTTGTTAGGAAGAAGTCTCGCGAGATACACCTACATGTTAATTTTCATAACCTATACTCAACTTCAGATAAGGAAAATTATCCTATGCCATCTATGAGGCAGAAACTCCAAATGGTATCTCGATAGTAAATGTCATTGTTACTAGATGAGTTTTATGGATATAATCAGGTGCTAGTAGCAAAACCAGATCGATTAAAGACCACGTTTTGGAAAAAGTGGGGAACTATTGATTTTTAAGCGCTTGCCATTTGGACTTATTAATGTCGATGCTACTTTTCAATGGCCCATGGACATTGGATTTCGTAGATTGATTAGTCAAAGTGTAGTCGTCTACTTGGATGACATAACTATGTTTTCAAAGAAGAGATCAAATTGTATTTGTCGTCTTAAGCAGATTTTCGAGTGATGTCACAAGTATGGGATTTCATTGAATCCAAAAAAGAGAATCTTTGGTGTGTCCGAAGGTAATCTCTAAGGAAATATCATTACTAAGAGTGGAATCAAGGTTGACCTGGAAAGGGTCAAATCAATTTTTCAAGTCCCTTTTCCTGTGAATAAGAAAGCACTATAATCTTTCTTGGGAAAGATCAATTTCCTACGCAAGTTCATCCCTGACATAATACATATATTGTTAAACCATTGCAACAAATGATAAAGCAAGATGCTACATATAAATGGGATAAAAGGGAAAAAGACGCCTTTGCCCAGATTAAGAAATCCATCGCTAATGCTCCACCCTTATATAGTCCAAACTTTAGCAAAGATTTAGTGTTATATACTTTTGCTTCCAACAAATCTATTTTTTCCAGGGAAAAAATCAAACTTTTTATTGCTGTGAAAAAAAGTTATATTGTATATGTTGTTAGGCATTCAGGTGACTATGTGATTTTCAATCATAGAGTTGTTGAGATCTTATCTGAAGGTTTCTCCTTCTACCATCTCGTTTGTCTGGCATTGAATCACTGATCAATTTTGAAACCAAGGCCTCCTCAGAGAGGATAATAGCCCCAATTGATCAACTTTTTGTGCAAATAAACGGCACCATATGTCTCTAATATAAGCTAGAACATATATGATGGGTCTAAATCATTCCCAGGTCTCTTCAGAAGGGAAAACAACCCAAACAAGAATCAATCAGTTGAAAGTTGTATGGAAGTTAAAAGTTTGTTGTGGAATTGAAATAGTAGTGTAACTGTCTGTTGTTTTTGAACGGAAAAATAGAACTGAAACAAAGGAAAATGCCTGAAGCTAGGCTGTAGACATAGAGAATGTGGATTTTTAAATGTATGGTGGAAGATTCGACACACGGATTCCATCCATATCAAATTCCTCTATCCTCCAACTACCCAGATCTTGTTGCAAACCCGCTTTAGAAAGTTGTTATGTTGTATCATTGTGTTCTCTATAAATGTGACATAAAGAAAGTTCATTAAAAAAAGACTTTAAATGCATGGTCTCTTCTAACAATGGTGATAATATGTAGTTCTGGCATCTGCTTGTTCCATTGAACCATTTGATAATATTCAGCGAGTCCCTGAAGATCTGAATCGTGGGTATGCCCAGGTGGGTAAGCCAACAGAGAAGAAGTTTTAAGGCTGAGAGTTCTGCAAAGTTTTTGGTTCCTATCCCTAATCCCACTCAGGCTTTGAGGCATCTATGAGAGTTTAGATGAATAACCATCCCAACGCCACATTTTTTATTTTAGTTGGAGGCCCTGTCAAAGTATACCCAAGGAACTTCTTCCTTAATGCATTCTTCTCTAACAGGGTGAGATATTTCCTCATGGGCTGGGTCAGGAATATTGGTGAAGATAGTCGTGCATCCGATAGTTGTGCTCCCAACCGAGGGGGTTTGTTCTTTAAAGATACTTTTATTCCTTGTGAGCCATAGCCTCCAAGAGATGATTAAAGGAAGGTTCCTCAGATTCTCTTCAAGGTGTTGCTTCCACCAAGATTGCCATACTTCTGCTACCATCCTCCCATCCCATGAAACTCTTTTATGGATCAATCCCCCAACAACTTGCCAAACCTCTCTTGAGAAGGAGCAATCTACAAAGAGGTGATGAATTGATTTAGAGGTTGTTTTGCATCGGGCACACCTCCCTAGACCTGACTTATATCTTTTCTAAAGAATATCCCAAGTTGGCACCTTCTCCTTGAGGATGCACCAGAAGAACAATTAGGCTTTTCCTGGACATTGCAATTTCCATATGGAGGCAGCCCACCAATCCTAATTTCCCCAACCTTTCTTCGTCATTAGGTACTTGTATCCTTGTTTTGGGAATAGTTACCCAAGTCTGCATGTGCCCAGACTAGATGATCAGGTCTATTTCTAAGGTGGACATTTGATCGGGACAGCTCTGTGATGAAGGTGTTCCATTCCCCTCTCCATTGATGATTGAGGTTTAGGTCTGTCCCTAAAAGCTAGGCTTATCCCCAAATGGAGGAGTGGCCATGGTTCTCGATCTGACTAAGATTTTGGATGCTTCTTGAACTGAGTTGGTTGATGAGGCCCAGGGATAGAGTGAAAGCTTCGTTGCATCCAACCCATGGATCCTTCCTTATTCGGACTTGTTCTCCATTTCCTACCTACCAAGATAGCCCTTGTTCAATGATCTTCAAGCCTTCTAATGTTGCCTTCCACACCATAGAGGCTCTTCCTTTCTTTTTATTTAGGCTTCTAATCTAGTCTTCCAATGGCATTGGATCAATTTATTTCCACTTGACCACCATAGTCTAGAGGTTCTCCATTTTAATTAGCCTCCATCCCAGCTTTGCTACTAGTGACAGCCTGAAAGCAATTAGGTCTTTTATTCCCCATCCGCCCCAGTCCTTTGGCCTTGCCACCTTCTCCCAAGCCACCCATGGAAGTATTGAGTCTTCCTTTGAGACTACCCATAAAAATCTGCTGCAAACTCTTCTAATTTTTTATAGGATCCCTTTCGAAACCCAGGTTAAAGCAACCCAGTAGATAGGTATAGCAAGTAGGACTGATTTAATGAGGTTTAGTTTACCAACTCTCGATATCCATTTAAAACTCCAGTGAGTGATCCTTGATTTGATTTTTGCAATCATCAAGTGCTAATCTTGCTTCCTATATAAGCAGGGCTTTAGGAAGAAACCTAGGTATTTAAGACTGTCTTCTAGCTTCTGATCTTAGAAAGGAAGATATTCTTTGATTTGGTTTACTTCCTACCTGTTGAGCCTTCCGGCAGTAGTTGTGATTTATATTTCTTAACTTGCAGGCTTGTTCCCTTTAAGAAGAGATTTAGTATCCTTTTTAATTCCTATGTTTACTAAAGAGCAGAATGTCATCCACGAATAGAAGATGGGTTATTTTTAAGTTGACTGCCACTTCCAACCCTTTGATATCCCCTTTTCTTCTGGCTTCTAAGAGCAGTTGGCTAAGTCCTTCTACCGCCAAAAGGAAGAGGAAGGGTGAGAGGGGGCATCCTTGTCTCAGCCCTCTTTGGCATTGAAAGAAAGAAGAGGCTCCTCCATTAATGAGCACCGCAAAGCTTACACTGGTTAAGCATCCCATCACCCAGTTTATAAAGTCAACTTGAAACCCCAGGTGTGTGAGAAGCATCAGAATATACATCCAACTGACCCTGTCAAAGGCTTTTAAGAGGTCTATTTTCACTACTGCTCCTTTATTTTTCTTTTGTTTAATGTTATGGATGGTTTCCTAGACCACTCCAATTGCTTCGTGGATCTGCCTCCCGTTCAGAAAGTCGAACTGCTTTTTTGACATGTGCCTGGATAGAATTGGTTTTACACGGAGAGCTATCACCTGTGATATGATTTTGTAGATACAGTTACAGAGGGAGATCAGTCAAAAATCCTCAAAAGAGGATGGGTCTTCATTTTTCAGAATGAGGGCTATGAAGTTTGAGTTGAAAGGGGGATATATTACCCCTTTCCTTCTGGATTCTTCAACAACTTCAGTGAGTTTGTGTCCAATTTGCTCAAAGAAGTGTTGGAACAGCTCCACCGTCCATCTGTCTGGACCTGGGCTCTTATCTTTTGGCATTGCTTTTATAATTCCTTCCACCTCCCCCCTTGTGACTTCTCCCATTAGTTCTAGTGAGTCCTCTTCATCCACATAATGAGGAAAAGTCTTGGTTGTTTGGATTACTTTAGCCAAAGAAACGTCCGTCAGGGCAATTAATAGGTTTTGAAAATGTATTATGCCCATTTGAGATAGGTCCTCAAAGGATCGAGCCTCTCTTCCTCCCTCTTCCTTTAGTTTCCAAATGGTATTCACATTCTTCCTTCCTCTGGCATAGTTTTGGCAAAATTTGGTGTTCTCATCCCCTGCCCTTAGTCATATGGCTCTGCTCTTCATTTTCCATTGTTCTTCTCTTGCTAAGAGGATTTTATTCCTTTTGGATTCCAGCTGCATGATTCTTTCCCTTTTTTCTTGAATTTCATAACCATCAGCTTCAAGGCTTTCAAGCGATTGAAGATTCCTTCCTATTTGGATGACTTCTTCATCTTCTTTCAGTTTCTTCTCCTTGACTGAGCTCACCATAGCTTTTTTAAGCTGCTTCAGATTCTCCATGAAGAGAAAAACTTTATCTTCGGAGTCTCTGTCCCTTGCAGGTCTCCAAGTGGTCTTAAAGAGAGATTTGAATGATTCCTCTTGTAGCCAAGCAGGATTGAATTTGAAGGGGGCTACTGATTTTTTGGGGGGCTTGGATAGTTTTAGTAAGATTGGCATATGATCCGAGATTCCCCCCTTCACCCACCCACTGGCAAAAGGCTAGAATCTTTGCTACTACTTCCTCATGAAGGAGGAAGTGGTCCAATCTTTTTGCAACACGACCTTCCCCTATTCTCGTATTTCTCCAGGTAGGTCTAACCTTTAATGAGTCAACAGCTTGTTTTCTCTGAATAAATTGGTAAAAAAAAATTGATAGTTGATCTTCTTTGGCCGACGGGCCCCATGTTTCGGATGAGCCAATGGAGAAGTTTAAATCTCCACCGATGACCAGATTCGGGTTTGTTGTGCTAAACAACAACCCCCCATTTCTTATAAAATCTTTACATAAAATTTAAATAAGAAATGGGTCCCTTTAATTCAACATAGATAAGATTTATGTGTCCATAAATAAAATTGGTATTAACCCATCATAAGAAAAAACCCTTATTAAAAGGCTTAAGGTAAACGAATCATTTTAAAAGCCTTTTGAATGGAAATAAAAGTGTGACTTTAAAATACTATAAAATCTTCGTTACTGCGATAAACCGATCGGAAGATCACATATCACAATAACAAAGGAAACACACATAAAGCCACATCCATTCTCTCTGACCCGAAAAGCCAATCGCAATCGGAGATCGGAGAAGCCAAATGCCAAGCATAATATAATGGAACCCCTGAAATCCTCCGATGCGACAAAGCACATCGCAAACCGCAAATTGGCAATGACAACAACAAGCCAATACATAAATGAAGGCAGGCTCAAATCCTCCGATGCGATAAAGCATATCACAATCGACAATCAGTGAAATCACATTAACAAAAAAATAAAGCTAGAGTCCATTCCCGATTGCGATATATTTATTAGACGCGCATCTCGAAGATATATTTAAATTGGTTTGCATGCATTGTATCACCATTCGGAGATCGGAGATATTCAAAGCTAGTGTTAAAGCCTTTCCCTTGACGTTCCCGATCGCTGATTTGTGATTTATCACCAATCATCCATCAAAGAAATCTAAGGCACACTTGAATTAATCATTCAGAATATAAGCGACGTGATGGGCATTTAAAACCGTCTTTACCACGATTGACAGGTCAAACAGCTATTCAATGAAGTAGTTAAAGGTATATCTTTTCTTTACATTTCATCCATGGCAACCTTTAACTATATTCCATTACCACCTGCTGATCGACGTAACTCTTTTTCATTATCATATTGGTCTATTGCAGCATTTCTCTGTATCACAGTTTTTCAATCGCTTGTGCAGAATTTTGCTAAAAATAGAAATATGAAGCAAAATGGGAAAGAAATCAAAGAAATCCATAACAGCAGCTCAGCTAGCCAAAGATCACGGACCAAGCAAAAAAGGATTAATATCAGACATGACATGTCTTAGACTAGGAAACACTAGTTGGGAAAGTATCTATAATCTAATTCAAGTTGAAGAGCCCGAAGAACTATCAGAAGAGGCCACGACTGATTCAACTGATAAGTCTGAAGGAACTCTTAAAGAGTTGGCATGCTCCTTTCTTCACAGAATCGTCGCACGAGCTAACATCCTCCCATATACTGACGTCATGAGATGGGTGGTGGAAAAAATTCCAGTTACAAACAGAACCTTTTGCACAAATGACAAGAGGGTATTTGGCTCATTTCAGCCAAATGATCATAAGGAAAATGCATCACTTACCTGAGCCTGAAAAGCAGTACAACAAAGCCTTCCTTGAAGCGTTTGCAAAATAAAACGAGTCAGAATCAGCCCCAATTAAGCAGTGGAGACATTTTCCCGAGAAGCACAAGCACAAATCATCGGGTAAGTACTCTGTAGACTCATTGGCTTCTCCTTATTGTTATGCCGGAGCTATGATGTGTAGGATGTGGGGAATACATGACTCTGCTAAGTTCACTATAGAAATGGTCCCTCTGATGGAGGCGGTAATCAATGGCTATGTGATGGATTGGGCCAATATTTTATCTGACAAACTAGCCACAACAATCCTAGAATACAGAGAAAATGCATATCAAACTACTAGGACCATTCCCCCATTCTATTACAGTGCATTCATTATGGACATTGTTTGTTTCAATTCTGAATTTCCATTGCTTGCATGGAGATGGACCCCCGCAGACCCTAAACCAATCCATATCTATCATGATCAGTTATGGAAGGCTAATTACAAAAACCATTTGTATAAAATCTGCAACGGCTTTATTGTGCCTATTTATTACTCCATTTTTCATAAGCCACTCCCAAGGTATCCCCGGAAGCAGAAACAAATTTGACAGCGGTCGGCAGTTGGTTTGGGTAAGAAAAATTCACTTATATAAGGTTTTTTGGTAGCCTTACAAAACCTCATGTCCTTCCCCTGTATTTGCCCGATAAACTATTAGCTCGGGAATTGGCTTATCAAATAACAATAGAAGAGACATCTAAAACCCTTAGGAATTCCAAGAAACAGGTATGGCCCATATTCCCTTTAAGATGCGATGTTTTCACTCTTCATGATTACAAACATGCAGAAAAGGAGGCAGAAAAAATACAAATGTTGAATCTTGCAACAATTCCCAACAAACAATATGATCCAAGAAAAGTTGCCTATAATGTTCTTGAACAAGCCAAACTTGCAAAGTTTGATCATGAAAAGGATGACTTTGATGATCTATTTTCCTTGACCGAATCTCTATTTCAGGTTAAATCATTGGCTAGAATCAAATATCAAGATGAAGGACTAAACGTGTTTAATAGGCTTAGAGAACAGAGGTTGCAAACTCTGCCTTTAGACCTCTTAGTCATAGCTCCTATAGTCCAGTCATCTGGTCAGGCTGAACAAATAGTTACTGATAAGACTTCTGATAGGGAAAAGATCTTCGAACAGGGACAGGAATAGGAACAGGAACAACAACGTAAACAGGAACAGGGAAAAGATAGCCAACTCATAGATACAGATACTCAGATTGATCCCAAGCTTGTTAAAGAATGGCAACAGTTTGATTCTATTATAAGCAATATTGAGACCTTACAGGGATTCAACACGCCTGCAGTGACAATTGGTTACAAAACAACAACTAACACGGTTCCAACTGAAGGAACCAGCGGCCCACCCATCACTCAGAAAGATATGGAGATAATTCCAGAAAATCCATCTGATGAAATCATCCTACATGTAGAAGAAATACCACCTTTAGA